>JABRWK010000129.1:140344-155034 GCA_013372445.1 Hypothenemus hampei | reverse complement strand
AGAAGTCCGATTCCGAAGTTCGCAGCGGTTACGGTACAGTAGCGATTTTCATGGCAGACTGCAGCTGTCAAAATTTTTTCTTTTTTTGGAATAACTCGGAAATGGTAAATTTTAGACAAAAAACAGTTTACATAAAGTGGCCATAAAATTTGACGGGGAATCCAAAAATATATAAAAAAATGGGGGGTTCCATTTAAAAAAACAAAACTTTGCTATTTTTTACTTATTTAGAACCCCCTGTATAAACCGAAAATAATTTTATCTTGTAGCAGAGATGAAACCCTAAAAGTTTTAAATGAAACATTTTCCCATATGTCTAACGGTTTAGCAGCTATTGACCGACGGGCGCTTAGTGGACAACCCTGTATTTTTATACTTGGATTGATATTTTTCGAGAAATTAAAGTAAACATTTTTTTCCTTTGTAATTCAGCAAAAGTGATAAAACAAATTAAAGTGCCATCTATCAGTTTACTGTCTCACTTATTTCGATTTCTATCATTAACAACCTCGCTGTAGTTCTGGTACAATCACTAGTTTTACATAAAAGATAAATAAATTCTATCGTTTCTTCAACATAATAAGTCATTTCTACAATAAAAAATGCATGAAATTACTTTGTTTATTCATTTTTTTAATGTATTTGCGCTGAAACAATAAACTCGCAAGTGGCATTTTAATTTAATGTTATTTTATTTCCATTTGTAGTTTGAGTGAACTGCAACTGGGTAAAACTTTTACTTTAATTTCTCATAAAATTTCAATTCAATTAAAAAAATATGGATGTCGTTGAAAAGAGAATTTGATGCTTTTCAAAACAAGATAGCACCCAATCCTACGTCCATTTAAGATTTCGAGGGTGAGTGGCACCCCCGCTAAGAGGCGCATATTAAATTGACAAAAATACGAAAGAAGTACAATGTCCTACTAAAATAAAAAAATGGCGAGTCCGACCAGTTTCCCATTTTTTTTTTTTGCAAAGGCAAGAAAACTTTAGGTGGAAACTTCCATTGTGCTATCCAGTATATTTTTTTTTATAACTTATGATTTTTTAATTTTTTCGAATTATCGTAATTACCTTTGAAAACTAATTTTCCAATTGAAAATTAGTTTCGATTTCCGATTTCGATCGGTTTTGAGTAAATTTGAGATGTTGATTAAGAAAATAATATTAGTTTTTTTCTAGAAACTCATTTTTTATTTAAACGAAAAAATAAAATTCACACAAAAACATAGTTTTTTATTATTTAAAAAAAGTAACTCCAAATCACTAAAATCTTGCCTTTTATATGACTTTTCTGGATAAATTTTCTTGAATATTAGGGTACTTTCTAATTCAGAGTAGTTCAAAATTTCTTGAAAACTAGAGCTGTTAGGTAGAAACTAATATGATTGAAAAATACATGAAAATTAATATCAACATTTAAAAAAATGTTGTAAAGTTAATTTTTATTGAGCTGTGTAATCACTCATATGATAATTTCTATATCAACAGTTGTGATTTCAATTTCTTCTTTATTCACAGAGAATTTGAAACACTTTGAAAAAAATTACATGTTTAATTTATACTCGTCCAACAATTACGGGACAGAAAATATAATGGAATTAATCAAATCTTTAAAGAAATCAATACTTTTTATAATTAAAACGAAAGAAAATAAAAATGAACATAAATTAATAAATATTTAATGTGAACTCCATTTTCTTCTGATATCTTTACAGTCTCATTTGTACTTTCTGTGGAATTAGTCGATGAATGGTGACAGGACTAATGGTAGAATAATTATGGCAACACGAATGACAACAGTAACAAAATTTGATTAATTTCTTCGCATTTTTTTTCATATAATTTTTAGATTAAGGTAACTTTTATAAATTTTACTTTTAATATAAGTTTTAGCTAACGAGAACATTATTTTTATACAAATCTACGTTTGTTATAAAATTTGTTGTATTCATTCCGAATAAAGAACAAATTGAAATCACAAGTTTGAACACAATAAATATAAATATTAATTGACAACAATAGTAAGTACATTTGTTTGATAAGAAATTTAAAAAAATGCGTAAACAATTAATAATAAAGGTATAAAAAATAATTAATTTTTTCTACTTGTAATGATATTTATTGTATCATATAATTTCATTGTTACTTATGGCCTCTCGTGATGGTAATTTGTAAAATATCGTTTTAAAAAAAGTCTTGCTCTTAAAAGCGAAGAACTCAAGTAGTGTTTGACTACCTCTGCTTTAATTTTTTTTCTTCAAAAAATTTTGCAAGAAGAAAAACAAGTGATAATCGGACGGTAGTAGGTCTAGAGAGCAGTAGTTGCAGAACTTCTCAGCATAGCTCTGCAATTTACTGATGAATCGCCAGAGCATGGCATTATCATGATGCAATATAATTTGTTTTCTATTGAACACCCCGGCGGTTTTCTTTGACTGCTTTCTGTAAATCATCCATTTGCTGACAGTATCTCTCCCAATTGAACTTTTTGTTAGGTTTCAAAAACTCGTAATGCATTGGTAAAATACAGTGTTGTAAATTACCTTTATCGGTTGCTATGTTTACACCCGCGCATCTCACGTAATAATGACATGAGACACATTTGTTTCAGTTAATTTATAAGAGCACATGTGTATAAATACAATGATAAAGAGAGACAGCTATATATGTTTAAAATGAACAGGTGCATGTATGCTGAAACTTCAAATACCACCAGACAGAACTTTCCGGTTAACCCAATAGTTATTAGAACTATTTCAGTCATCCCAATCTCTCATCTGTGGCTAATATCTCAACAAAGTTGCATAAGATAAGCTTGAAAAACAGCCAAAATCTTCATATTTAAAAAAGTTATGTTTTAGCAAGAAATTTTGAAAATAAATATTTTGTAAATACGGTTAGTTTTATGTATAGGGAAACCCAGTGTAATTTAATCAACTTAATACCTAGAGTTCAGAAAAATATAAAAATATAAGATGTTCCAGTTAAAATAAGCAAGTTGTTCAATACAACTGCTCTATCTAGATGAGAACTAGTGGCTTCATCTTGAAAATATTTTTAATCGATTGGTAATGTCAAGATTAGTATATGTACCAAGTTACAACTCTTTTTATAATTATAGTGTTTAATATACGGAATGACATATATTTATGAAACACTATATTATTTCTTCATTTTATCATTCCGCAGATACAATTAATACAGTAAAGAAATGCTCCATAAATAAGTAAAATATTTCAAATTTTAAAACTCCTAATCTTCATACGTCTAAATTTTAAAACTTCTTACTCTCGTTTTAAGTTATGTTGAATATATTGTGTTTGAATTCCTGCTTAAAGCTAAAAAATAATAAAAATCGAAACGATCCCAAAAGCCGAGTTTACGATACGTATTAAAAAATACTGCGTTCCGATCGTTTCAGTTTATATGACCCATAAAGAGCAACGAAAACTTGATTGGCACCAGCGCGTTCTCTCCTATGCAAAACTTTTTTTCCCAAACCGAAGTTTTATGGGAAAACTGAAAAGTTGGCGTGACTGAAAGTAATAAATGTTACCTCCGGAGGTGTTTCGTAGAAATGTGTACAAGACACAATCTCGATTCCACATAAAAACTAGAAAAGAAATAAAGAGAGAGGGGGAAGTAAACCCTTTTTTGCGTGCCATTTAAAGGCTTGAAGGCAATTTCTACTGACGGCTGCACGAGCGATAACCAAATAGATCGTATTTTTTAATTGAATGTCCATGTTAAAGATGGTAATTAAGAATTTTAAACAATTACCGTTTAGTTTAATACTATTAAAACTTCAAGCCATAATTTCCACTATTAGTAAATCAGGAAACTCTATTATTCATTCGTACAATGGAATCCGTGAAATGTGACTTAATTAAAAGTTTGCTTTAGTTACACAATGTAATTATCATACAGTCCATTCAGTGTTTTACGATTGAGAAGTTCCATTGTAGACAACGAAACTTTGACATTTCGTTTTTCCATTCTTACCTGGATCTGGAAATCTGAAATTTCTTGCCAAATGGCAGAGTTGCAGTGGCAGATAACGAGTGTCGGCGCGTTGTGGAAATCTAACAACTGGAGGCGCACCAGACAGGAATCCTCTCTGCAGTTCCCATCCCACCTCTGATATGATGCTGGCTTTTCGAAAATACGGCGTGACCTCTCGCAGATATTTAACTACGAACAAAGACAAGGAATGTAATTATGCAATTTTAAATTTTATCCATCAATAATGCAAAAAACAATTTAATTAAGGACTTAAAAAGTACGGTGACGCTTAATAAAAACGAGTATTTCCCGGCACAAGTACAGCTGTCAATTTTATAATAACACTTTTTACGACGTTTACCATTACAAAGTTCCGTCTTTCCCAGACCTCTCATTCACGTCTTTGGTCCTTCAGGAACGCTCTTTAAAAACGCTTCTCGTGCAACTCGACCCAACTCTTAACGTTGAACAGGTGAAGAGTCTCATACATTTGCAGATTACGTTTTCTTCCTCCCTTTACTCGCTACGGATAACTCGCTTTTACGACACATACAATGTTAGAACACCTGTTCAGTTTCTATTCAGGCTTACATACTATATACTGTGAGCCGGTTTTTTGTGTTTTTAAGAATGGCTCATTAAATTGGAGTTTATTATGTGAAAGACACCTACTGTGACGAGTTTTAAAAGCCAATTCTTCAAAGAAGAGAATTGGCACTTCGCAGCTCTATATAATTTATCATTTTTTTTTTGAATGGAAATTCATAGTCATTATTAGAATTTTGTGATTTACAAGGTCCATCGACAAAAGCTAATATTCTGCACAGTGATGAGGGAGTGGAGTTTTCGAAACTTTTAAATCAATTTCCACACTGACCGCAACAAAATGGAAATTAAACGACTGACAACAAGGTCGTAATTCATGAAACTTTTTAACTACATTCTGTAAAAAATAACTGAAACTTTTATGATGTAATTTTTGGTTCGGACTTCAAGGGAATAACCGTGAGGTAAGCGGCATTAAAAAGATTCAATTATTGAGCACAACCTAGTGCTGATGACCGAGAGTTTTTAAACTTTTTAAAAGCAATTCCTGCAAACGTACCACACTAAAAGGGACATCAAACAACTGACAAAAACGACGCCGTAATTCATAAAAGTTTCAAATTAAATTTGCTTCTTTAACAAAACGGTATTAACTTGCGTTATTACGCTCATACATCATCGGAACGATAATTTATTCAGGCTTTGGTTTGTTTTTTTTCAGTGTGCATTTACGTTGACAGATTCCGTTAAAAGCCTTTAAGGTAATGACGCGTAAGATGCCATCCATCGATCAGATTCAGGTATGAGAAATTTCTTGTTAAAACCCCGTAGAGATGTGCATCATTAAGTTGAGGGAGTTCGATTTTGGATAACGATTTTCGTGTGGTCTGTTCGTAGAAGTCCCTGTTGTAAACTATATTTAATTCCACGATTACACTTAGGGTTCGGTTCGTTAATCCGTATTGATCAAGTCTATGCTATCGAAATCGTTAAACTAACTTAGTTTACGACGATGGTCGAACCTAATCCCTTGAACGAATTAATATTTACAGAGCATCCGTTTAGTTTTCCTCCCCCATTCGAAGGAGGTTGAATAATTATAGGACATCCTGTAAATTATACGCTTTTAACTCAATGGAAAATACATTTGCTTCAAGGTGGATAAACATCTTGTGAATGGGCGCGCAAAATCAAACGCATTTGCTAATGAAGATTCCAATTTCACCCTATGTTTTGGCAAATAATATTCATCTCTTTCATAAACATTATTGAAAATGAATTAATTTTGATTATTCTGGAAAGCAAAGTACGAAAATATGCTTGAACATTCCCAAAAATAATACATTTTTCTTCAATTTCCTGAAGTAACTGGAGGATATAGTGACACATTTACTTAATTTTTCGCTTTAATTCAAATTTTGTAACAGTGCAATTTCAGCATATGTTACTTTATGAGTGTCACAAAGACAACAACGCGTTTGGCGAGGAATATTTAGCCACTTGGTTTCCATGGAATGATTATGATTAGTGCTAATGAGAGTTCCAGACATTCCCAACTGGAAACTACAGGTCAGATAACGAGTTTCTTCCTCGAGGAAGATCAATACGGTTACTAGAAGAAAATTCTCTTTTGACTAAGAAACAAATCAAAAATTTAATTTGGTCGTAATTAAGACCTGTCAGAAAAAATTATCATCCGAATCGAATTACGACACGAAAACCATCATAAGATGCGTCAAGCTGAAAAAAGCGAGCTAAAGTAAATATTCACTTGAAATCTCTAGTAAGCTACAGAGATTTTGCACGCATATTTGCTTTGAAAATATTGTTATTTTGCCAAAAAAATTCAGGTATACAAAACAAAAACAGGAATATTAATGACAAAGCCATTGAAAATTCCTACTTAAATAATAACGGAAGAATTAGAGAACATAAACTTTAAGGTAACAACGATACCTAAAAAACGAATAAATGTGCCTTGCAAAGACAGATGGCGCATCTTCATTGTTTTACGGTATTATTGAGGCAACAAATAACGTAAATGTGACTATTAAAAAGACGATTTCCATGCGACTATGTATTCGCTTAAGAGCAATTTCGGCGCAGCAGGTAGACGCAATCAAGTTTAATGCCCCAAAAGACAACGCAAATGGTTTCCGTAAATTAAATCCGCGTGCTAGATGCGTGGTTTTCTTCATCAAAACCTCGTTTGTGGAGATGCGAATCGGCTGGGAATTTTTTCCACAAAACTTGACATTAAAACCTAGTTTCGCTTACGTAATTTATTCAATACGCAGTATTTCTTTGGTGCATTTTACTGGAAAAAAGAAATTGACCCTTGCTGCGTCCAGTAAATGAACGTAAAAGAGAGGAAAAAAAACCTGTTAAAGTAACATTAAAAATTCAACGGCGATGGCATTATGCCGAGTTCCTAAACTGGAAACCCATTAAAATTGCATTGGCAAGGCGTTCGCCAGTTTCACGAAACTTCCAACTAACGGACACAGCAACACTTGCAAAACTTGAACCAATTATAAGACGGGATTTATATTTTCAGATGCGATGGAGTTTTAATATCAACGAAAGACATAATTAATTCAATTTCAAACAAGATAGTTGCGAAATTCGATACGGATTCTCAAGCAAGGCGTGAAAATTAAACGAGTTTGTTATTGTAGTTTAGCGTTTTCCGCATAAATTGCTTATTGCTACCGCCTCCACCTGGAATAATTAACAGTAAAATGAGTTATTGGGCGGTACGCAAACAGCAATTGAACTCGTAAATGACAGGGAAGGGGGGTGTTCAATTATTTCCAAATACTCATACCCTTTAGTCCAAACCGCTCTGAATATTCTGATAAATTAATAGTATTAACATTGACAATGATCAAATCAAATAACATGTATTGCATGCACAGCTGTAACTCAGTTATGTAGGACGAAAGGAAACTCTCCATTAAGGTTAAAATTCGTTGAAAACCCGAAAAATATAAGCCGATATTTATTTGACACTAACGATGGTAGCTTTCGGGACATGGCACAGCAGAAAAGAGAGTGTGCATGATGGGATATCGGCCGGTTAGTTCGATAATTTAGGAAATCATATCGCCGCTTCCAGCCTCGGTATTATCTTAGTTGGGCTCGACAAGGACCTACTATGTTATATAATCCATACATTTTGACCTGCATGATTGCGATACCATATCGTAGGTCCAAACGGTAGACAGGTCCAAGAAAGTCCCCTCCTGGGAATGAAGTTTCAGAAGTGAAAGCTGATTGACGACTCTGCAAGGGACCTCCTGCAGGTTGTCGTTCGCTCAATAGAGTTAAACTTAAAATAAAGACGTTCACGTTACACCAAACCAAACAGAAATGTTTAGAAATTACGCTAATTTTCCAGGTGATGCAATTAAAAACGGAACTCCTTAGAATTATAAATGATGCTCCGCTAATGGCCTCATTCACGAGACACTAAAAGGCCCGTGTCATAACGAGAGAGAACCCATCCTTTTCTCTTGAGAATTACCCAGGGAGAATTCGAAATCCCTATGAAATTTCTTAAGGATCGGGATTCGATAAGAGAACCCCCTCATTATACGTATTACGAACGATAAATATAACACAATTACAGTCTCACGAGGCATAAATTCGAGAATCGGCCGGGAGTCATTACCCTAGAAATCGCCCATGTAATTTCCCATGGAAAATGCCAGGTTTGCATGCCGACTTTAACCGGTTTTTGCATCGTAAAATGATGTATTTTTTCGAAAGATAAAATACAATATGTTCATGATTTTCTCTTTTTTTTTTGATTGAGGAAATCATTATTTCCATTTTGAAAATGCAGGATGATTTATTCGATTTTCTTATGCCTCGTTGACCTCGAGTCAAACACTCGACGTCGAATCGTACGATAATTAATCGGTTTTTCTGGTACGGTGCGCATTGAAATTTGTCGATGTAATAATTTCGATATTCCGCCACAATAAATCCAAGTGGACAAATGAATATCGGACGAATTTCCGGAAATCGATTGCGTTTATTGGAAATCTGGATAAATTGATTAATTTGCGAACGTTGCCAACGCCCGACGGAATAAAATACTCTTTTTTCCACTGGTTTACAAGGTTGAGAGCGATATTTACATGTCAATGGATTTTAAATTGTTATCGAAAAATAATCCAGGAAAAAAGAACGCAATTTAGTCCAGTATCAAAGCACATGGAGATAAATAGACAATTTATCCAGGCGCTTTCAACAGCATCGTTTTGGATTAAATATGATAGCCAATACGGCCCAAAGTGCTGAAGTGTAAATTTCGGTGATCCCCGAAAAATTTTCATCAACAATCGTCTTTATCAAGGCAGCGTTTTTCGAATCGGTTTTAATAAAAGTCAAAATTAACATCCGATAGGTATTACATCAAAAAATCAATCCATATTGATAGAATGACTGAAATCAATCAATTTGAAAAAAAGTCACTCTAACTTAAATTTATATAGCACCTTGATAAACAATTGGAAGCCACCTAACATACAGGATGTCCACAATAAGTACTTGACAGATTTTGAAATTTTTTTTGTTAAGTAGGTACTCAAAATACCTATTCCGAATTTAAGTTATTTTATTCTTCAGCAGTCAACATGGCCAACTTCATTCACTTTTATGGGCTGAAATTTCAGGGAATGGTATTAGGGATTTTCTTCGACAAAAAAAATAACGACGGATTCTCTCTTAGGATCACTTACAAGTTATCTGTACCGAATTTCATTGCTCTAGAATACCAGGGTGTGTGCAAAAAAATCAATATTGTTAAGTTTTATTAATGTTTTTAACAATATTATAAATAAATGTGCATCAATGCATTATCATTTTATCAAAATAATAAAATTAGAACAAAAGAGATTATTTTTAATCCAAATATTACCCATTGTTGTTAACCCATCGAATTCCCTTATACACTTTTCAATACGTCGACCGTTATTAAGTATTAAATATATTAATTGGCATCAAGTTAAACTCTGACAAGCTCTTCTGATATGATTACAAAGCTCTTTTCAAGTTCGAGCGCTTGTGACATACACTTTGTTTTTAATTATTCCCCAAAGGAAGAAATCCACAGGCGTAAGGCCTGGAGTTATTGTTGGCCGAGAACTATTTTGTGTGATCCCACGATTAGGAAAATTATCATTTACCCAATTTCTCACAATGATATTCTCATGGATATGATCCTCCATAAAGTTATAAATGTAAATTGTAGCGATACCTAACAGGGAACTCATCAAATGCGTCGGTAAACTCATTTTGTAAAAATCGAAAAAAAACGAGCCGCGTTCAAATTTTCATAAAAAAAATATGGCCCAATAATTTTTATATTTACCATGCTACAAAAAACATTTACTTTTGAGGAGTGTTGCCTTTTACTATGTATTAACCCATGTGGATTATCTACATTACCGCTTGTTGTAAATATAGCCGCGTCAATATATAATATGATTTTTAGAAATTCAGAATTCTCTTGGTACATGCTTTGCAGCCATAAACAGAATTCCGTTCTTGAATCACTATTCTCAACTTGAAGTGAATGGAGAATTTTTACTTTAAAATATTTCGTTTTTTAAACATTTCCAAACAGCACTTTTAGAAACATTTAAATTTCTACTACCATCTTTGAAGTTTAAATATGGATTATCATTGAAATAATGAATAATCATTTGTTTTTTTTTGAATCTCCCGATTTTTATGCTAATTTCAAAGTCTATTCCATGTAGGTCAAAAGAATCTGTTAATAGTAGTAATGCCTACAGGTTTATATTGCTTTAAGAATGATGTCAATTAAAGCTATTTGTTGCTTTACAAAAATCAATCCTTTCTTCAATAATTATTGTTTGATTTTTTTCAAATTACCCGTGCGTTATCAATTTGCGAAATTAGAAAAAACATGCCTTGGAATATTTCATTCTTTTTAATGTAATAAGGAAGAGGATGGGTGCATAAAGTAATATTTTTAATTTATTAGAAAAAGAGACGATACTATAAATAGCAATTTTAAAATAAAAATCTTGGATGTTACATAAATTTTTTACTTGACTAGCTCTTTTATGTCAAATGCGATTTATTAATGTCAAATTAGGAAAAATCTTTTATACCTTTTTTTAAAACAGGCGTTCGATGCTTTCATCTGCTGTTCTTTCCGGACAAGGAAATTATCCCTTTTGAATTTTAATTTTAATAAACACAAGATCTTTTTTTTTATTTTTTACGCCATATAATTTGGATTAGTTCGTATGAAAATGAATGAAAAGAATATACAAGGTGTTCTATCGAAAACGTCCCACCTAAATTTTCTTGCGTTTGCAAATAAAAATGGAAAAACATTCGAACCTATCAAATTTGAATTTTAAGGGGACAAATTTCGTTGGTATTTTTATCAATTCAACTTGCAACCCCTAGCAAAAGTGTCACTCGCCCTCAAAATCTTAGATGGAAATAGGGGTTGAGCGATACCTTGTTTTGAAGAGCATTAAATTCTCTTTCTAACGACTCTTATATTTTCAAATTGGTTTGATATATTTTGAGAAATTACGTCATAAAAAATTTTAACGTTTTACCATTTTCAGTCCAACTCAAAATGTCCACCAGCAATCTCGTATTGAACATTCTGAAGTATTTCTGGTGTTGTTTGTCTGTATTCGTGTAAAACATGCTAACTCGGTTTTCTAATGAAAACATACAACTCCCGAAATATTTCACAATGTTCAATACCACTTTGAACAGGTCCTTTATTGTTATATTTAGGTTAGTAGTTTGAACATTTACATGGACCGAAAACGGTAAGACATCAAAATTGCATATGTTGTAATTTCCTAATAAATATCAATCCAATTTGAAAAATGTAGTTAGAAAGAGAACTTAATGCTTTTCAAAACCAGATATCGCTCAACCCCTATTTCCATTTAAGATTTTGAGGGGAAAGGACACGCTCACTAGGGGGTGCAAGTTAAATTGATAAAAATACCAACGAATTATATCCCCTTGAAATCAAGAATTGACGAGTCTGAGGGTTTTTCCATTTTTATTTGCAAACGTAAGAAAACTTAGGTAGACAGTTTTCGATGGAACACCTTGTATTTTTTCAAACTGTTACGTTTTTCAAACTAATACCTACTACTGTTACAAAAACAATGTTTAATTAAACTGAAAGGGCAAATTGTTAAAATTGTCACTTTTACCCTATTCTAGAGTCGTCTAAAACAATCTGTCATTTTCGACTATATTCGTTTCGTATAATTCGTTCGCGAAAAGCGAGCCGGTCGATTCGTAAATTGCATGTATCGTAGAAGAATAAAATTACTTTGTGACATTCCAAAATGATGTTGACTGGATGGTTTTCATATACATGTATAAATAAAAAAATTAAAAAGAGACAACAACCTGATAGTAAAAATAATGTAATGCGCCAAGTGGACAAATAAAGGTGCAAAAAGAGACTATAATAGCATTAAAGTAATAATGTTAAGCTGTATTTTAAATAGCTGGTTAATAAATCGTAACTTTTAGAAAATCGAAACTACTAAACAATTTATTAATGACAGCCGGTAACCTAAACAACTTTTTTTGTTTTCGCTTTTTCAGTTTATCGTTTGTCATACAAACAGTTCGATTAGTTAATGTTTGTTTTAAAATAGTGTAAATTAAAAAGAATGAAATTACATATATTCTCAATGTTCATATTGAGTGTTTATCTAACAAAAAAATATGAAAATCTGTCAAATAAAAACTTTACAAAGATGATAACTCCTTGTCATGGTTCATTCATTTTCATATGTTCATCAAAATAGTGAATTTTCTTGTCGACTGATTGCAAAGATGAGTTCACACCTAACAATCGAATGAACCTATAGGTATTCTTAAAGTTACGTGTGAATGCATCTTAAAATGTTGTTCATTGTATCTATGGTTATTGACGATTTTAGTCACGTGATTTTTAATTATTTGAAAAGGCTATATATAAGAATTAAAATTGAAATAATCTATTTTATCCAGGTCAAGCAGTGAAGAAACAAAATAACTCTTGGCACTTTCATTTGAAAATAACAGAGAGCGAGCAAGGAAATTGACGATGTCGGCATTGATAACAACTGAAAAAAAAAAAAGTAGAAAAGTTTTCTAACTTTACGAAGATTGTTTCAGTCTGTTATTTAGAAACCTGAGAAAATCCCAGACTGAAAAGAGATTGAACTGTTGTATCTGTTTCGCCCGGAAGCGAAATATTGAAAAATCTCTAAAGGGAAAATCTACTAAAAATATTTGTTATCAATGCATACCTGTTTATTGACACATTGTCTATTTCGAAATTTACAATTATTATATTTGAATACTCTACGGTGTTTACAATGAAAATACGTTTCCCTATTTTCCGCAAATGCCGATGGAACACAAAACACCTAGGGAATCAGTATTTACACCGAATTGTTATCAAAAAAATGAAATAGTTCGATTTGAAGTCAACTTAATGATGGCAATACTGCTGTTTATTCTGAACAATTTATTTGAGATTTTTCTATAAAAGTCAGAAGTCTAAATAATCAAAAAAAAAATTAAATATCTGTTGCCTTTAGGTTCCTTATGTTTTTTCTGTTTTGGTATTCTTCTTCCTCCTCTTCTTCTTGGAAACCAAAACAGAAAAAACATAAGGAACCTAAAGGCAAAAGATATTTAATTTTTTTTAAGCTTTACCAGTTCCATTTTACCGAAAAAAAAAAACGTTCAAAGTTGCCTTTGTATTTGTCATGACAAATCAAGCACATTTTTAAATTCAGTGTCTGAAATAGCTTCTAGAAAATTGAAAAAGAAGTTTTTGACGCCCGTACATATTTCAAAAAGTGTCTAAAGTCACAATCAGTCTGAATATCTCAACCATTAACCAGAGTAAAGAAAGGAAACCTATAATACAGAGAATGGAACCATTTAAAGTTAATTCGTTGCTTGATTTCATTAAAATTCTTGCAAGAGACAATGGTCCATTTCTCAATTTCCATTTCTCCGACCAAATATAAGGAGACAACTGAAAATTGCATTTGAAGTTATCTTTAATTGCAAAAGTTCCGGACGAAGCCACAACCACCATCCTCCACATATAAGCTCAGGTTTGAAAGCTGATTCTAGCTGAAAATTAAACCGTTCTCTCTCCTTCGACTCTCTACACTACCGGTTTTAATCATTTCGAATCGTCCAATAGTTGGAAAACTTATTAAAGACAAATATAAGGCATAAAACCAAGGAGCACCGGTGGGAAATCCAATTTATGCCTATTAAAACTTGAGAATAAGTCGACAATTTATATGTCCTCAAGAATGGTATTTTGTTCGCACTCTCTTATGGGTTTTGCAATTTTTCTTGGAAAACTAATTACTTAAAGTCATCAAGCGAACGTAAAATGTACTCAAATTTTGCTTACTTTACAAAATTAAAGCTCTGTTTCTCTCTCTCGTTGATTTAACCTTTTTGCCTTTTGATGTAATATCACTACAAGATTTTCAACCACCGGAAAGTTCTTTTTCTGATGAAGAAAACTCAAGATAAATACGAGATTTTGATCGTTAAATAAACTCGAATTGGATTAAGCTACTAATGGGTTATTGAAGAAGCGAAAGAAAATCATTTAAAAAAGAAAAGTGAAAAGTCCTGGAAAATATGGGTATTTTAATGTTAATTAAGGTACGTTTGACAGATGAGACCCAAAGGAAATGGTCGTGTTATCTCTTTATGATCAACAAAAACGTTATTGCAAAAGAGCCTTTTGTGCACTGCAAGTAAACGGGCGAACATTGAAAGAAAACAACTGACAACCAAAAGAGAAAATTAATAGAAAGCAGTGAAGCTGAAGCTTGAGCCCAATGATTGATGATTTTATTTCTTTTTAATTTACTTTTCCGGTCTTAAGTTAATTTAATGGGTTTCGCTTTGGGGGAACAGGGTAGGTAATTGCGCTTTATTTATTTCGTGGGGGGATCTGTTTTTTTTCGAAATTACTCCCCTCAAAAAACGTTCCTAAAACCAAACTCGTTTTCTTTCCGTTTTCACCACGACGCTTATCCGACAAAAAAAAATCATAATGCGGGCGACACAAAACA
>JABRWK010000129.1:65711-140282 GCA_013372445.1 Hypothenemus hampei | reverse complement strand
GCAGCCATAAACAGAATTCCGTTCTTGAATCACTATTCTCAACTTGAAGTGAATGGAGAATTTTTACTTTAAAATATTTCGTTTTTTAAACATTTCCAAACAGCACTTTTAGAAACATTTAAATTTCTACTACCATCTTTGAAGTTTAAATATGGATTATCATTGAAATAATGAATAATCATTTGTTTTTTTTTTTTTGAATCTCCCGATTTTTATGCTAATTTCAAAGTCTATTCCATGTAGGTCAAAAGAATCTGTTAATAGTAGTAATGCCTACAGGTTTATATTGCTTTAAGAATGATGTCAATTAAAGCTATTTGTTGCTTTACAAAAATCAATCCTTTCTTCAATAATTATTGTTTGATTTTTTTCAAATTACCCGTGCGTTATCAATTTGCGAAATTAGAAAAAACATGCCTTGGAATATTTCATTCTTTTTAATGTAATAAGGAAGAGGATGGGTGCATAAAGTAATATTTTTAATTTATTAGAAAAAGAGACGATACTATAAATAGCAATTTTAAAATAAAAATCTTGGATGTTACATAAATTTTTTACTTGACTAGCTCTTTTATGTCAAATGCGATTTATTAATGTCAAATTAGGAAAAATCTTTTATACCTTTTTTTAAAACAGGCGTTCGATGCTTTCATCTGCTGTTCTTTCCGGACAAGGAAATTATCCCTTTTGAATTTTAATTTTAATAAACACAAGATCTTTTTTTTTTATTTTTTACGCCATATAATTTGGATTAGTTCGTATGAAAATGAATGAAAAGAATATACAAGGTGTTCTATCGAAAACGTCCCACCTAAATTTTCTTGCGTTTGCAAATAAAAATGGAAAAACATTCGAACCTATCAAATTTGAATTTTAAGGGGACAAATTTCGTTGGTATTTTTATCAATTCAACTTGCAACCCCTAGCAAAAGTGTCACTCGCCCTCAAAATCTTAGATGGAAATAGGGGTTGAGCGATACCTTGTTTTGAAGAGCATTAAATTCTCTTTCTAACGACTCTTATATTTTCAAATTGGTTTGATATATTTTGAGAAATTACGTCATAAAAAATTTTAACGTTTTACCATTTTCAGTCCAACTCAAAATGTCCACCAGCAATCTCGTATTGAACATTCTGAAGTATTTCTGGTGTTGTTTGTCTGTATTCGTGTAAAACATGCTAACTCGGTTTTCTAATGAAAACATACAACTCCCGAAATATTTCACAATGTTCAATACCACTTTGAACAGGTCCTTTATTGTTATATTTAGGTTAGTAGTTTGAACATTTACATGGACCGAAAACGGTAAGACATCAAAATTGCATATGTTGTAATTTCCTAATAAATATCAATCCAATTTGAAAAATGTAGTTAGAAAGAGAACTTAATGCTTTTCAAAACCAGATATCGCTCAACCCCTATTTCCATTTAAGATTTTGAGGGGAAAGGACACGCTCACTAGGGGGTGCAAGTTAAATTGATAAAAATACCAACGAATTATATCCCCTTGAAATCAAGAATTGACGAGTCTGAGGGTTTTTCCATTTTTATTTGCAAACGTAAGAAAACTTAGGTAGACAGTTTTCGATGGAACACCTTGTATTTTTTCAAACTGTTACGTTTTTCAAACTAATACCTACTACTGTTACAAAAACAATGTTTAATTAAACTGAAAGGGCAAATTGTTAAAATTGTCACTTTTACCCTATTCTAGAGTCGTCTAAAACAATCTGTCATTTTCGACTATATTCGTTTCGTATAATTCGTTCGCGAAAAGCGAGCCGGTCGATTCGTAAATTGCATGTATCGTAGAAGAATAAAATTACTTTGTGACATTCCAAAATGATGTTGACTGGATGGTTTTCATATACATGTATAAATAAAAAAATTAAAAAGAGACAACAACCTGATAGTAAAAATAATGTAATGCGCCAAGTGGACAAATAAAGGTGCAAAAAGAGACTATAATAGCATTAAAGTAATAATGTTAAGCTGTATTTTAAATAGCTGGTTAATAAATCGTAACTTTTAGAAAATCGAAACTACTAAACAATTTATTAATGACAGCCGGTAACCTAAACAACTTTTTTTGTTTTCGCTTTTTCAGTTTATCGTTTGTCATACAAACAGTTCGATTAGTTAATGTTTGTTTTAAAATAGTGTAAATTAAAAAGAATGAAATTACATATATTCTCAATGTTCATATTGAGTGTTTATCTAACAAAAAAATATGAAAATCTGTCAAATAAAAACTTTACAAAGATGATAACTCCTTGTCATGGTTCATTCATTTTCATATGTTCATCAAAATAGTGAATTTTCTTGTCGACTGATTGCAAAGATGAGTTCACACCTAACAATCGAATGAACCTATAGGTATTCTTAAAGTTACGTGTGAATGCATCTTAAAATGTTGTTCATTGTATCTATGGTTATTGACGATTTTAGTCACGTGATTTTTAATTATTTGAAAAGGCTATATATAAGAATTAAAATTGAAATAATCTATTTTATCCAGGTCAAGCAGTGAAGAAACAAAATAACTCTTGGCACTTTCATTTGAAAATAACAGAGAGCGAGCAAGGAAATTGACGATGTCGGCATTGATAACAACTGAAAAAAAAAAAAAAGTAGAAAAGTTTTCTAACTTTACGAAGATTGTTTCAGTCTGTTATTTAGAAACCTGAGAAAATCCCAGACTGAAAAGAGATTGAACTGTTGTATCTGTTTCGCCCGGAAGCGAAATATTGAAAAATCTCTAAAGGGAAAATCTACTAAAAATATTTGTTATCAATGCATACCTGTTTATTGACACATTGTCTATTTCGAAATTTACAATTATTATATTTGAATACTCTACGGTGTTTACAATGAAAATACGTTTCCCTATTTTCCGCAAATGCCGATGGAACACAAAACACCTAGGGAATCAGTATTTACACCGAATTGTTATCAAAAAAATGAAATAGTTCGATTTGAAGTCAACTTAATGATGGCAATACTGCTGTTTATTCTGAACAATTTATTTGAGATTTTCTATAAAAGTCAGAAGTCTAAATAATCAAAAAAAAAATTAAATATCTGTTGCCTTTAGGTTCCTTATGTTTTTTCTGTTTTGGTATTCTTCTTCCTCCTCTTCTTCTTGGAAACCAAAACAGAAAAAACATAAGGAACCTAAAGGCAAAAGATATTTAATTTTTTTTAAGCTTTACCAGTTCCATTTTACCGAAAAAAAAACGTTCAAAGTTGCCTTTGTATTTGTCATGACAAATCAAGCACATTTTTAAATTCAGTGTCTGAAATAGCTTCTAGAAAATTGAAAAAGAAGTTTTTGACGCCCGTACATATTTCAAAAAGTGTCTAAAGTCACAATCAGTCTGAATATCTCAACCATTAACCAGAGTAAAGAAAGGAAACCTATAATACAGAGAATGGAACCATTTAAAGTTAATTCGTTGCTTGATTTCATTAAAATTCTTGCAAGAGACAATGGTCCATTTCTCAATTTCCATTTCTCCGACCAAATATAAGGAGACAACTGAAAATTGCATTTGAAGTTATCTTTAATTGCAAAAGTTCCGGACGAAGCCACAACCACCATCCTCCACATATAAGCTCAGGTTTGAAAGCTGATTCTAGCTGAAAATTAAACCGTTCTCTCTCCTTCGACTCTCTACACTACCGGTTTTAATCATTTCGAATCGTCCAATAGTTGGAAAACTTATTAAAGACAAATATAAGGCATAAAACCAAGGAGCACCGGTGGGAAATCCAATTTATGCCTATTAAAACTTGAGAATAAGTCGACAATTTATATGTCCTCAAGAATGGTATTTTGTTCGCACTCTCTTATGGGTTTTGCAATTTTTCTTGGAAAACTAATTACTTAAAGTCATCAAGCGAACGTAAAATGTACTCAAATTTTGCTTACTTTACAAAATTAAAGCTCTGTTTCTCTCTCTCGTTGATTTAACCTTTTTGCCTTTTGATGTAATATCACTACAAGATTTTCAACCACCGGAAAGTTCTTTTTCTGATGAAGAAAACTCAAGATAAATACGAGATTTTGATCGTTAAATAAACTCGAATTGGATTAAGCTACTAATGGGTTATTGAAGAAGCGAAAGAAAATCATTTAAAAAAGAAAAGTGAAAAGTCCTGGAAAATATGGGTATTTTAATGTTAATTAAGGTACGTTTGACAGATGAGACCCAAAGGAAATGGTCGTGTTATCTCTTTATGATCAACAAAAACGTTATTGCAAAAGAGCCTTTTGTGCACTGCAAGTAAACGGGCGAACATTGAAAGAAAACAACTGACAACCAAAAGAGAAAATTAATAGAAAGCAGTGAAGCTGAAGCTTGAGCCCAATGATTGATGATTTTATTTCTTTTTAATTTACTTTTCCGGTCTTAAGTTAATTTAATGGGTTTCGCTTTGGGGGAACAGGGTAGGTAATTGCGCTTTATTTATTTCGTGGGGGGATCTGTTTTTTTTCGAAATTACTCCCCTCAAAAAACGTTCCTAAAACCAAACTCGTTTTCTTTCCGTTTTCACCACGACGCTTATCCGACAAAAAAAAATCATAATGCGGGCGACACAAAACACGACTCTATTTCTTCATGACCGACACTCGATTTTAGTATTCCGAATAGGGTTTCACCAGTAAAGAGAAAATGGGAGTGCAATAAAGAGCAAAAAGTCTTCGTTTGCCCATTCGAAGTTTTGAAAAAAAAAAAGGAAACTTTAGAACTGTATTTAGGAAGGGCAGTCAAATATATTTCTTTTTTTCAATGAGGAAATTTTATGTCTTTTTTGAAATAATTAAGAGATAATCCGAGTGGGTAATTTATAAAGGCAGTTCGCCTAAATAGCGATAGGATAACGATAAAAGTTTAGTGTTATAAATGTTGGTCACGCACCACCCCAAGCGAGGAAATACGTCCAAAGGACCTAAGTTTTTCTAATTTAATTACACCAAAGAGACTTTCTTCCTGATAAATTTACCAAGTTTCTGTTACGTTCTTTATCATAAAATTATTCGGAGATAAGCCAGAAACCATGATACAATGCCTCAAATAAATTCAGAAACAAGTAAAACGTTAATTTTCAACGTCAAGCAATAAATTAACATAAATACCGTACCAAATAATTTACGTTATAATACGTATTTATTATACGTTAATATACGTATTAAGCTAAAGACTTGGGACTAATGTCCGCAAATGACTTCATAGAAAGAAATCCAGCAGACTTAAGTTTGGCAATCCAACAAGCGATACATAAATAAAATAGTCATCGACTAATGTTGCGTGATTATCAGGGATACGTCTTCTGTGGTGCCATCTAGTAGACCATTCGCGTGTGAATTTTGATTAGCCTACATTATTCGAATTTCGTGAGAATTCGTTTCATCAATAAAAACAATCAACACCAGTAGTTAAACCTACATATCCATGCGTTGACTAAATGCAGGACGTTGAGCCAACTCAGCAGGAAACCGTGACTGAAACCATTTGTTGTTTGTGAATACAGGAACTGCTGTTTCTTAACAGTTCTCTTAGTGACATACAAAGCATTTACTTTTTTTTTCTGATAGGAATTCTTCTAGCATGTTTAAAATATTATTCTTCCAATCGCACTGTTCTTGCTGTGTTTGGCACACTTGGCACTTTTAAGTATATGTGGGTATATGATTAGAGGAAACATTGAGATTTGAGAAAGACTTCAGTTAGGAAATCGTTCATTGTAATTGCACAGCCAAACCTCCAAAAAATACCCGTTGGCAAATCTGGATAACTGATCAACAAGGATTCAATTATAGGTTTTCGAAAAAAAGAAACAAATTTTAGATAAATGTTTCTTTTTTTTAAGAAACAAGTAATTTGCTCGCAAACATTCTAACACCGCTTTACCATCTGAATCGATGGAAATTGACACTGATCGAGTAGAAAATGTTTGCCAAAGTTCCTTCTTAGGTTAATTGATGATTTTCGCATAAACTCAGAACCATAAAGCAGAAATATCAATTTGACGCATGACAAAACAAAAACATTTCTTGCACAATACGCAAAAAAATATTCTGGAAACGTTTCCATTAAAACTTCAGAGAACTTCCTGCAGCTAAACTCACATTTTTCAGGAAAAAAACTTTGTTAATTAAGTTATTATGGTTTATCTCAAGTGATTCGCTGACTAGAGAGCGTAATATGATAATAAAACATCGAATTTTGACACGTAAAGATCCTTCTTAAAAGTGTGAATATGTATAAAGAGGAGAGTGAAAATTCGTTTCGAACACCAAACAGAAAACAAAAGTATTATGCGCTGTCGGATTTTGCGAAAAGAAAAAAAACAGCAATTTTTGCTCGTGCAAAACTTTCGCTTTTTTTTTCGAAAGATAAATGAAGCGTTGCGAATTTGATTGTTTGGTTTGGCATGACGAATAAATTCGTATTTTCACTGTGTGCGATTTTCGAAGATTAAAATATTCCTTAAGGAGTCTTAAAGAAGGTCGCTTTGTACTTGGGGACGGCATTGTTCTCCAAATTGTTATCAAAAGAATTCCAAGAGATTTTCAACGTAAATGCTTTCGATAATTAAATGGTATTTATCCTGAAAAGACTACATTTACATGGGTAAACGGAACAATTTTTTTCCTTTTATTACTGCGAATTTCAATAAACAAAATGGACCCTTTTTGTTCTCGAGCTAATAACTTGCCCTTAACAACATTCCGGAGACTTTTATTTGTCAGTTTTCGTCCGGGTTTCGAGAAAATATTTGAAATTTCTTTGGTAGAACGGATTAAAATAACGTGAACATGAAAGGCGACTCCAAGAAAACGAAATTCTCTTTTTAACACAATAAGGAAATACGCAGGATGGGCTTTTAGAGAGGTTTCTGTTCGAAACTCCTCGCGAGGGTAACTTTCCGTAAAAAGTGTGTGCATGAACATTTTTCAATGCCCTATCCTGTATATCTTTCACCGAAACACAACTGTACTAAAAATGTTATCCATTTACTAATTATCCTAATCTTCTGGAATATTTCATACTTAAATTCAATTAAAACTACTCGTAACGTACGTTAAGCTCTCGGAAAAACTCTTAAAACCCCAACACTGGATAATTGGTAGATACTGCTAAACGCCATTTCCACGTAAACAGATTTATTTTCTATCCATCCAGAAGCGCTAACGGTACTGCAAAAAAAAACAGGAGAACTTCATTCAGAAGAACAGATGAAATTAAATCGCTGCACTGCGACAACCGAAATAATTCCGGTTCTGGATCGAATTTAAAAGTTTCCCGTTCTCATAATGGACACTTATTTTCAAACTGAATGATGGGTGCAGTTCGAGTTTCCACAAAAATGGTATTATTTTCTTGCGACGGAAACTCGGAAAAGATACGACCGTTTTTCCTGCCCTGACGACCTCTTAAAATCGGAAAATTCTCCGAGTCGTCATAAGGGAATTGCCACACCAAGACTTCCAAGTTAGAACATTCAAATTTTCCTAGTGATCTATATTTTATAATAATGCTTAAAATCAAAGCTTTCATGTTTTTAATGTAAAGTTACTATAGCAAGCATATGGCCACCTCTACCACCATTTTGAAAATAGTTGGTCAATGGTCTAATAAGATAGAACAAAGTTCAGACTTTTCTTCCGTAGTTCTAAAATACGTAGCCCCACGAGGCATGAAGTTCTCTAAAATCACCGGCTAAACATCCCAGAAATAGAACAACCATTCCTGTCGAGAACTGTTTGCGCATTATCGTGAGTTTCTATGAAGAAAGTTGAACCCATTCTTTGCTTTCTCTCTGTTCCAAGCATGACGATAGACATTCAAAGCTTGACTCTACCTCGTATTTTCAAATAGCTGAAGTAAACCCTCTGCACGTGTACGTTTTGAGTGAATGAGGGGTTAGGCAACCAATCAAACAAATAACACGGGCCTACGAATGAAAATACCGTTCTACCTTGACGGAGAAAAATAAATAGGAAAAGTGGGAAAGCAAATAATTTTCTTTACGTGTCGTACAAGCGAAGGAATTCGGTAATTTATGACTTGAATATGAATATATTTTTTCCTTGTGTGTATCATCATCATTTAGCAACGTTACGAGACCATTTTAGTAAAGTTTCACATGAATGAATAATATGGGCCTGTTGTTTAATGAGACGATATTGGTGCCCCCCCGAGCTTTCTTTAATAATACTAAACAAAGTTTAGTATTTAAGTCGGAAAATAAAGAAAAGTTTTAATAGGAACGCCCGCTCCAGAATTACGATTAAGATGGTTTCGTGTTTTGCATTTTCCCTAAAATCGGATAATTTTTGGCGCGCATTAAACTGGCAAACCTCGTGCTCAGATTATAATGTGAAATTGTCGTTTTCCAGAAACCATATTAAAAATAGATTTTCGTAAACGTACGCGACAATTTCCTGCAATCTCGAAAAAATTTGAAATTTAAATTGACTTCCGTGAGAACTATTTTTAAGCTCGGTTTGCATTTTTTCAAAAGGCTCACAAACTGCACGACATGGCATCGTTTAAAGACTCAAAAACACTGTAGGAACGGGTGTTCCATTGATGTTATGTGTCGGGAAGCAGACATTTGTATGGAGGTCTGTGAAAAACCTAATATCGGATGTCTTTTATCTGGAAATAAATCAGAAAACTGCATTGCAGACAGCCCAGCTTCTCAGACAATTTCCATCTTGACTCCTGAAAATGAATCTCGTGAAACGAGAGCGCGACAAATAAAACAGCAATTTGTATCGCTGATTTTGGCAAGAAATACATTGAATTCTACCTTATTTGAGGAAGGTTATTCAAAAGGCTAAGTTTTCTTAATTAAATATTCGTTCAAAAGAAGGTTTTCTTTTTTAATCTTTTAAAAAGTCATCACAAAATATAAAGTAACTTTTCCAGTTGCCTTTCAATAAAAGATTTCTAAAACGGATTTTCTCTTCATTGATATTTTCAAATAGGTTGAAGCAGTTCTTTGCATTCAATTTCATCGTGTATGGTTCGAACATTGATATTCGGAATAAATAAGTTGTCGGATGCACGTCGTCCGGCAACGAATAGACGATTTACATCGAAAGCAAAAGTCAATTATTTTCTAGCTTCAGTATCAACAATGCACATTTTTTGTTTGGTCCCTTTAACAACTTTTTGAGAATCTTTAAACGTCGACTGTTTGTTGTCTATAAAAAAAGATTAATTTATTTAATATGCAAATAGGCGGGCCTGTATTTTAGTATAATTTATCGCTAACAATACAAAATTTATGCTATCCTTACCATTCCTGATCTCCCGTAGTTGAAATATACGATAGCAAGCGTGCAAAGTTAAAGTCATATTTTCCAAGATATGTAAAGCATCGTCATACCCTCATAAATTAAGATGAGTAAGTGCTTTCTGATGTTTAAGGAAGAGGGGTCGTGGGCGCGTTCGTGTAAATTAAAACTTTTGTCCTTTAGAAAACCGCATTGTTAAAGAAACTCGACATCAGACAATTCCGTTAAAGGACGGTATATACTGGACAATTTATCACTCGTACCACAACAACAACCAAGAAAAAATCCTTTTTGCTTATTTTCCCCCCTTTTCTTGCACGGAACGAGTTCGCAACGGTTAAACTCATATTTTTCTAGATATGACTCTGACGGTGGTGACGTAAAATATAATCTTTACAGGCCATTTACGAAGCCATCTTACGATTCCCCTCGTATTTTTCCTTTTCTGGTCGGTTATCTGCACCAGTTCAACTGAAATTTCGAAGATTAATATCGACAAACTTGCGTTCTTTATCGTATTATCCTGCAACTGCGTTAATAGGCAAAAAAAAGTCTTGAAAAGTCCTCTCAGAAGTTAGTTCTTTTTTAATCAATTTTCAAGTCTTCCAGTCGGATGCTTTATAAATCTTAACTATTAGAAATACTATTAAAATTTATAGGGTGGCCCATCGAAAACTGTCTACCTAAATTTTCTTATAAATAAAAATAGGAAAATGTTCGAACGCGCAATTTTTGATTTTAGAGGGATAATTGAGTTGGTATTTTTATCAATTAAACTTGCACTCCCTAGCAGAGGTGTCACTCATCCTCAGAATCTTAAATGGAAATAAGGGTTGAGTGATATCTTGTTTTGAAGAGCATTAAATTCTCTCTCCAACAACATCTACATTATTCAAATTGGATTGATATTTTATGAGAAATTGCGTCATAAAAATGTTTAATGTCTTACCATGTATAGTCCAGTGAATGTTCAAAATGCCTACCACCAATTTATCTATGCAACAATAAAAAAATAGTATTGAAAATCCTAAAGTATTTCTAGTTTCATTTTATAACATAATTTCGCAAAAAATATCAATCCAATTTGAAAAATGTAGGTATCGTTATAAAGAGAATTTAATGCTCTTCAAAACAAGGTATCGCTCAACCCCTATTTCCATTTAAGATTTTCAGGGTGACTAACACCACCACTAGAGGGTGCAAGTGGAATTGATAAAAATACCAACGAAATTTGTCCTCCTAAAATAAAAAATTAATAAGTCCGAGCGTTTTTCCACTTTTATTTGCAAAAGCAAGGAAACATAAGTTTTCGGTAAGCCATCCTGTTTATTAGAAATCTGTATTTTGTCGGAAATCACTTTACTTTGCATACTGTTTTGCCACAATGAGATCTTAAGGATGGCGTTCAACAAACATTAGCGCCGACTTGATTACTATAATAAAAACGAATGATAATACCTAGTATTATTAACAAGCTTGACTTTTTTGATCAGTCCTTGTAGTGTTATGTTTAAA
Source organism: Hypothenemus hampei (assembly GCA_013372445.1). Taxonomy (NCBI): domain Eukaryota; kingdom Metazoa; phylum Arthropoda; class Insecta; order Coleoptera; family Curculionidae; genus Hypothenemus; species Hypothenemus hampei. Next base: position 129,453 of record JABRWK010000129.1, on the reverse strand, counting down.
CAACAGCGATTGTCGGGTTGTAATAAAAAGAAAAACGGTTTTAAATGCTATTTTATGGAGTCTTGTTAAAAATTATGCCACTATATATGGTGAAATGAATTCAGGAAGTAGGTATTTGCATGTTATACGTTTCGGGGAAAATGAATGACAAAGATAAACGTCTCGTTCCTCGAGTCGCTCACTTTATTCGACGTTTTACATTTAAATTAATGTAGAAACGGGGGGGTCGTAAAATGAAAAATTCCGGCCCGGAAATTGTAACCGAGTTAAGGCGGATTGCCCGTACAAACACAACACACGCAGCCCATGACACTCACATTTAAAGATATCATTTTTAGTTTTACTGTTTCAAAACGGACTTGTTTAATATTAGATTGTGTTCCTCTTTACCGAGTATCATTAGAAATGCTGTCAGGCTAAATGCGTTTCCAATCGGAAAAAGTATAAAGTTCAAAAGGACGCCCGATCTGTTTTACATTGATGGGATCTGAAAACCCTTCCTATTACACAAGAAAATCATTTAGATGGAGCTTCTTTTCTATTTTCGAAGGATAAGGAATTTATTGGTAAAAAGAAGCAATACAGAACGTTATTTTCATGCTCTGATCTGTCCTATTAATATTAATTGGCATTTAAACCTAGTGGTAATAGTGCCAGGAGGTCAATTGACCACAAATTAAAATTGCAATTGCTCTACGTAATGACTAATAAATTTCTTGCGGTCATGTAATCCAGAGAATTCCCGAATGCACATACACAAACTTCGTATCGAAACAAAATATTTAATATCCTCGAGAAGTTCAGCGCCAGGAAATTTGAATTTGTCTTGAGCGCACTATCTTGACACACACACCTTTACAGAGAATATTACAAAATGTTACAGGAATTACACGTTCCAATACAATTCGTTCGTAAATAAATTTCTCTTTCGTCAATCGTTCATTAGCTGTGAAAAAAACGAGTGTTTTTCATCAATGGACGCGCTCTGAATTATTAAAGTTGCTTGAATGAAACGCTAATTACAGTTGAGGTNTGTATATGAAAGAATAAAGGTTCCTCAATTTATTCACTTTACTCAGAGGCGTGGTTCTTATGGCATAATTAACACAACGAGAAAATAATAAAATTTAAAGAAAAGAAACGGTCATACACAAAGGTACATACGTATATTATTTTCAAATGTTTTCGACAAAAACAAAAAAAGAAGAAAACACTAGGGGCTAATATTAATTTGTTTTTAATTTGTTGCCACGCTAATGGTACACGCCATTGAATGAATGGCAGGATTTTTAATTGCCAACAGGATATATAACAAAAGAAAAGTCAGCAGCAGTAAAAATTAAACGTAATTACTAGCGAGTATTATCGTAACTGTGCGTGTCGCTTCTTTGTCAAAGAATTTCCATTGTTTTATTTTTTTTTTTCTCTGAAAAGTATAAAATGGATGTTTCACATTATAAAGCCAGCCTATTTATGATTATTAAAGTCGCTCCTAGAAATGGGCAAACATTCTTCAAGACCCGGATAAAGATGCAATTTAAGGACTCGGAGCGTTGTGGGAAAAGGCAGTCTTTATGCGAACATAATTTATAAAAATTGTAATATCTCTGTACCATAATTTTTCTCTAAAAACTCTATTTTCCTGCTTCTTCATCGAAACTTCATTCTGGATTTCCAAGTTTCACCAACAAGGGTCTTGCGCATTAACCGTCAAATGCAACAAATTAACTTAATTAAATGCCACAAACCGAATCCCACAAGTACTTCATAATATGGTCAAACTGTCCCATAAACATTACGCGACCCATTTTAGAGACGAGTGGCAAATTAGATAAGTTCCTAAAGGGGGGCTAATACGTGAACGAACTAAGAACATTTTCGCCTGTTCCGTTTGCGGTCAAGAACAAAGCCGCATGTTACAAACTGCATTTTCGAAAGTTTCCTCGCCTGAAACTTCCAAAAGTTGCGTTATGACTTCGATCTCCCGTTTATAAGGGCCACGTTTTCCAGGGGTTTTATTAAAATCATGCGGTGTGGTTGTATAGACAGCTGCTTAATCAGCTCTATGTCATTTTCAAAGAAGTTAATCTGGAAATTGGATACAAGAAAATCTTAAATTTCATTAAATTATACACAGGATTGCCAGGAGGCAACACTGCTCAATTTCAAGTAACATGCTAAGATCGAGAGACACGATGGTTTCATTGATTTTCACTTGAGATTCCCACATTGGCACCTTTGCCATCCCACATATAATTAAATGGTTCTTGAAAAAACTTATTTAAATTAATTTTTTTTAAGAAAAATATACCGTTTGACACGTTAAATTCATTAAATTGTCAAGAGGTCTAGCATACCAGTTAAAAGTTAAAGTTTGTCCATTTAATCCAACCTTCTCGGTCTCCAGACCTAATTCCAAGTGATTATTTAAAGCTCCATTTAAATAGACAGTCAGAGCCAAGAAGAGAATGTTATTGCAACGAAGCTCTAACTTAGGGATTAACCATTGTTCAATAAAGCTCCCTATTGTTTTTTATATAAATTGGAAATTGTTCAAACATCGTTTTTAAGATTTTTCGTTTTACTCTCTCTCTCTCGTATTACGACCTGCATATCGCTTTTGAATAAATTTTTTATCGAAAACTAATGATTGGATTGAGAAATTGAATTGAAATGAAAATAAAAATTGATTATTTGTTTTGTGAATGTCAAAAAAAGAAATGTGATTTAAAGAAATCTCGTGCCTCAAATGGGATTGTAAAGAAGTTTTCACGAAAAAAGCCGATATAAAATGGCAATATTTTCCTTTAAAAAGCTAAAATAATGAAAAGATTTAGAGCACGAAAAGTCAAGTTTCATTTTTACAATTTGACAGGATTTTTGCAATTTTCTTACAAATGGAAATAATAATTCTGCATTATACCGCAGCAGTTCTAAATGAAAAGTTTTCTAAAACTGTTCATCTATCCACTAAAACATTTTCTATATATTTTTAATTTCTGTTTTTTTTCTCCCGAATAGTATTAAAATTATTTTGAAAAAAAAGACAAAGTTCGAATTTCACATAAACTGAGTAAAAACTACAATATTCTGTTGGGGATCGGCTTCATTAAATCATTGATTCGTCCTGTACGTGGCATTTCAAATCGGTTTTTCAATGTTTTATCCATGAAAGGACGGACGACAAGTTTTTCATTCATCCATCCGCATCCGATTCCATTCAATTTAAAATTACAAACAACTTTTTCCTTTTGATAGTTTCGCTCTTCATGTATATTTAAATTAGACTTCGAGGAACGAGCTAAAGATTAATTTCGAGCAAAATATTTTTTTCATTTCGTGCATATCGATAATTTGCTGAAGAAGTGCCTGCTACATAGACTAACTACACCGAGCCCATATAATAGACTCGGTTTCTGCATAAAATGGAATGACATAGACGTTGTGGTTCACACATGGGGGCAGTAAACTTGGGCGAGTTTCCACGTGAATGACGTAATAATTAACGTGTGTGGTGAAAACCGACAAGACACAATACTAACAACCTTCTGAATTAACTATTGTATGGTTGGTCCAAATCTAATAAGAAATAGTTAATGGGTGTGAAACTTGTCACGGTTTTTTTTGTATTTTTCATTTCCATTTCATCGATCTCCCTGTTCCAGAAATAGTAGCCGTAAAGTTAAATTGTATTCTTTTGACGGATGTACACGTTCATTTTAACTAAATGGGAAGAATCAAAGAGCTAAATGGTAATTTATTCTAGAATAGAACATAGAGAAGTATCGATTAAGGAACAGAAATGGGGGCACGATTTATTTAAAATGAAAAAATTCTAGTCAATTTTCTATTGTTTGACCTGATTTTACAATCTTTCGAATTACTGGAATCCAGTTCTACAAATATGAAGATAAAGAAGGGACAATTTGGGCTGACCCTAGTTCGAAAACGACACCATAACCGCTATTTTTCTGCATTAACCTGTGACAAATTCATACCATTTCCATTATTGAGGTACATAGATCGTTCAATAAAATTTGTGAACGCAGTACTTGTACATGTGAGAAGTTCGTGTTTGATTTTGTTGAATCGAGAGCGATTTAATATTTATTCAACATTTGTTCGTGAAATATTTGCGTAGGTAGTCCTCTAAATAAATAAGAAAATAATTCAGTCGCAGTACCACCAGTTGATGTTCAAGGTTTTGCTCAAAAATTATCTTTCGGGCATTGTTCTATTTGTTGCAAAAGATTTTTACAAAATTTAGTATAAAGCCTCATAAATTGATTGGAAATCGCGTGACCTAAATCGTTTATTTTTCTAATGTTTACGTTGACCACACTGAATCCTAGTGATTTTTCTAATCCGACGTATTAGTGTCGGGACAGATTTCAATACGTGTAAACTGTTATTATGCTATGGTTTTTTACAGTGCATTTTTTCTACAATAGCACCCCTACTTAAATCTGTTTCGAAAAACCATTTATTATTGAGTTCTGTTTTACAATTCCGATATGATTCTTACAGAATCTGTCTTCAAGCAATACCAATTAGTCTTAGTTGGTTCTCGATGATTACAGTGTCCTGGCTTCCAATTATTTATTAATGCACTGTTAGTTTTCTAGTGATGTAGGTTAGATAGGGACCATTTTCAAAAAATTATGTCGACTTTCCTATTAATACTTGCAATAAGGGATTATAAACGTAGTGTAGATGTCACAAACGTTTAAAATAAATCGTATTTTAGCTAAAAAACTGGTTAATGACTAGCCTTTTACCTAAAACACTACTTATTCTAGTCAAAAAGCCGAATCACTAAGTGACTAGGCTTTTTGACTAAAATACTATTTACTTTAAACGCCTACGACATATGTAGATATAAAAATTTCGTTTGAACATTACATTAAACATCAATAAACTAATGAATTTTCTTAAATCCGACGCTAAATTTTCGAAAATTATCAACTCCAATACGAATTTTTGATTGACTAAATACCAACTTGCATGCGAGCTAATTTCAAGCAGCTGTCGCTCGTTTGCAATCGAGCATTTAATTTAAATTCCCAGACCTTTTCTTGCCCTTTTGACCCCGTATGTTACGTAAACTGCGCTCGGAAATTTTCATTCTATTTTCCTTCGTGAAATTCAGCTTTTTTCAAAGAAAAACTTACGCGATATACAAACGACAGATTTTCTTTAATGCGAACGCAACTTTTCCATTGTTGTTCCATCATTAAATCTACATTTTTAACAAGGGACTTCTTGTCTGCCACATTACGTAAATCTCATTTGGAAAAGTGCTTTTCCATTATTTGTTTTTGTTCCGGTGCTATCTTTATTGTGAAAAAGGGTTCTCAAAAATATGAACGAATCCTGATGAATTTCAAAATACAACACATCCATAATACCGCGCACACGTTATTTTTCTGCACCTGTCACTTACCGAATTCAATTCAGATTTAATTTCACTAAACGCCCAGCAACAATTGTTTGCCATTTTGTTTCGGCACTCGTTATGTGCAAATACCGCTCGAAGTATGGCCATACGTTTCCAGTTTTTTTTCCATTCGGAAATCACAATATCAAGAGGAAGAACAACCATTCAGATTAGAACAACGCTAATGAACCCTCTAATTACAACGAAACAAAACATCCATTACATTTAATAGCATTGTTATAGGACTCATTTTGTTGTGATGTCCTTGTGTGACGGTGTGATTGATGAGAAGATGTCGATGTAGAAGAAAAAAAACTTGCTCTTAAGCCGGTAATTAGTTAACGTTGAAATAGACGCCCTTTCCTAGTGAAGAAGGGCGTCTCGTTTAGGGCAACAACGATTAATTGTTCCACTCAATTGCAATGGGAGACAGATCGAAAAAAAGAAATGAATATTATAATTTTAGTTTCAATATATTGTAAATAGTTCATGCAAAAATTCCAAACTACTTTTGGCAAAATTAATGGGGCTATGTTCACAGTGAATGCAGTTCAGTAAAATACCAATGTAGAAAACAATGCGTGTATGCTAATAAAGCCCCATAATAAATAGGAAACTTGGTTAATTAGGCTCAGATTATAAATTATAAGTTTTGTTGGAATTGAACTTTCAATAGGCCTTGCCTTGGTAGCCCCTTCTGCATTTGCTAATGAGCTATACAGATGTGCTACACACATACACACACACACACACACATTGCGAAACAAAATACTCGTTTTCTATATAGAACATAATGTATAATGCAAAAATTCAAGTTTGAAAACCCCAGAAAAATACATTTCATATAATATATGTATATGTATAGTTGGCATTCATGCCTCCTTTTGTTTGAACAATTACTCACTTTTCAGTTGAAAAATAACACTGAAAATCCTTTAGTAGTTATTATTGTAGGTTCCTGTTCCTACTGTATTCCTAATTCCTGTTCTACTGTATTGTAATTTTTTTGAAATGAAAATATATCATTCTGGATCTACTCGTTTAACAGTGGTGCCGATATAAATATGCAGTTATCTAAGTTTTAAATCACAATAATGGGAAACGAACTACCCGCTAACGTGCTTCCTTACACTAACTAACTGCTCTACCACCGCAAACGCTAATCGAGCCAATGATATGCCCAGTATTTCATGATTAAGAAGTTTAATTTTTTATGTAGAGTCGCTCTTGAGTTAAATACAAGATTTGTGGCACGTTGACGAACAATTAATTAAAATTCTACATGAAAAATAGGCTCACTAAAAACCCATTAAAAAAATAGCACTCTACTAGAAAAGTAAACAACTACCTGTTGTTTGATTCGCGTTCTAGATCTCTTACCTTCAAGTTCAACAATTTTCCCAGCCTTTTTCAATGCCTTGACGGCCTCCTCATGGGTCGCCTCTCTTAAATCTTCACCATTCACCGATAAAATTGCATCACCAACGTAAAGTTGTTCCGTTTGATCTGCCGCCATACCTTTGAATATTTTACTAATAAGTATAGGCATTTTGTTTTCCCTGCCACCTTTGATTGATATCCCCAAGCCATTGTTCTCTGACTTCACCACGCGCACCAAACGTTTCTGATTGGCCACCGAATCGGGTACNGTTCAAAAGAAGGTTTTCTTTTTTAATCTTTTAAAAAGTCATCACAAAATATAAAGTAACTTTTCCAGTTGCCTTTCAATAAAAGATTTCTAAAACGGATTTTCTCTTCATTGATATTTTCAAATAGGTTGAAGCAGTTCTTTGCATTCAATTTCATCGTGTATGGTTCGAACATTGATATTCGGAATAAATAAGTTGTCGGATGCACGTCGTCCGGCAACGAATAGACGATTTACATCGAAAGCAAAAGTCAATTATTTTCTAGCTTCAGTATCAACAATGCACATTTTTTGTTTGGTCCCTTTAACAACTTTTTGAGAATCTTTAAACGTCGACTGTTTGTTGTCTATAAAAAAAGATTAATTTATTTAATATGCAAATAGGCGGGCCTGTATTTTAGTATAATTTATCGCTAACAATACAAAATTTATGCTATCCTTACCATTCCTGATCTCCCGTAGTTGAAATATACGATAGCAAGCGTGCAAAGTTAAAGTCATATTTTCCAAGATATGTAAAGCATCGTCATACCCTCATAAATTAAGATGAGTAAGTGCTTTCTGATGTTTAAGGAAGAGGGGTCGTGGGCGCGTTCGTGTAAATTAAAACTTTTGTCCTTTAGAAAACCGCATTGTTAAAGAAACTCGACATCAGACAATTCCGTTAAAGGACGGTATATACTGGACAATTTATCACTCGTACCACAACAACAACCAAGAAAAAATCCTTTTTGCTTATTTTCCCCCCTTTTCTTGCACGGAACGAGTTCGCAACGGTTAAACTCATATTTTTCTAGATATGACTCTGACGGTGGTGACGTAAAATATAATCTTTACAGGCCATTTACGAAGCCATCTTACGATTCCCCTCGTATTTTTCCTTTTCTGGTCGGTTATCTGCACCAGTTCAACTGAAATTTCGAAGATTAATATCGACAAACTTGCGTTCTTTATCGTATTATCCTGCAACTGCGTTAATAGGCAAAAAAAAGTCTTGAAAAGTCCTCTCAGAAGTTAGTTCTTTTTTAATCAATTTTCAAGTCTTCCAGTCGGATGCTTTATAAATCTTAACTATTAGAAATACTATTAAAATTTATAGGGTGGCCCATCGAAAACTGTCTACCTAAATTTTCTTATAAATAAAAATAGGAAAATGTTCGAACGCGCAATTTTTGATTTTAGAGGGATAATTGAGTTGGTATTTTTATCAATTAAACTTGCACTCCCTAGCAGAGGTGTCACTCATCCTCAGAATCTTAAATGGAAATAAGGGTTGAGTGATATCTTGTTTTGAAGAGCATTAAATTCTCTCTCCAACAACATCTACATTATTCAAATTGGATTGATATTTTATGAGAAATTGCGTCATAAAAATGTTTAATGTCTTACCATGTATAGTCCAGTGAATGTTCAAAATGCCTACCACCAATTTATCTATGCAACAATAAAAAAATAGTATTGAAAATCCTAAAGTATTTCTAGTTTCATTTTATAACATAATTTCGCAAAAAATATCAATCCAATTTGAAAAATGTAGGTATCGTTATAAAGAGAATTTAATGCTCTTCAAAACAAGGTATCGCTCAACCCCTATTTCCATTTAAGATTTTCAGGGTGACTAACACCACCACTAGAGGGTGCAAGTGGAATTGATAAAAATACCAACGAAATTTGTCCTCCTAAAATAAAAAATTAATAAGTCCGAGCGTTTTTCCACTTTTATTTGCAAAAGCAAGGAAACATAAGTTTTCGGTAAGCCATCCTGTTTATTAGAAATCTGTATTTTGTCGGAAATCACTTTACTTTGCATACTGTTTTGCCACAATGAGATCTTAAGGATGGCGTTCAACAAACATTAGCGCCGACTTGATTACTATAATAAAAACGAATGATAATACCTAGTATTATTAACAAGCTTGACTTTTTTGATCAGTCCTTGTAGTGTTATGTTTAAACAACAGCGATTGTCGGGTTGTAATAAAAAGAAAAACGGTTTTAAATGCTATTTTATGGAGTCTTGTTAAAAATTATGCCACTATATATGGTGAAATGAATTCAGGAAGTAGGTATTTGCATGTTATACGTTTCGGGGAAAATGAATGACAAAGATAAACGTCTCGTTCCTCGAGTCGCTCACTTTATTCGACGTTTTACATTTAAATTAATGTAGAAAACGGGGGGTCGTAAAATGAAAAATTCCGGCCCGGAAATTGTAACCGAGTTAAGGCGGATTGCCCGTACAAACACAACACACGCAGCCCATGACACTCACATTTAAAGATATCATTTTTAGTTTTACTGTTTCAAAACGGACTTGTTTAATATTAGATTGTGTTCCTCTTTACCGAGTATCATTAGAAATGCTGTCAGGCTAAATGCGTTTCCAATCGGAAAAAGTATAAAGTTCAAAAGGACGCCCGATCTGTTTTACATTGATGGGATCTGAAAACCCTTCCTATTACACAAGAAAATCATTTAGATGGAGCTTCTTTTCTATTTTCGAAGGATAAGGAATTTATTGGTAAAAAGAAGCAATACAGAACGTTATTTTCATGCTCTGATCTGTCCTATTAATATTAATTGGCATTTAAACCTAGTGGTAATAGTGCCAGGAGGTCAATTGACCACAAATTAAAATTGCAATTGCTCTACGTAATGACTAATAAATTTCTTGCGGTCATGTAATCCAGAGAATTCCCGAATGCACATACACAAACTTCGTATCGAAACAAAATATTTAATATCCTCGAGAAGTTCAGCGCCAGGAAATTTGAATTTGTCTTGAGCGCACTATCTTGACACACACACCTTTACAGAGAATATTACAAAATGTTACAGGAATTACACGTTCCAATACAATTCGTTCGTAAATAAATTTCTCTTTCGTCAATCGTTCATTAGCTGTGAAAAAAACGAGTGTTTTTCATCAATGGACGCGCTCTGAATTATTAAAGTTGCTTGAATGAAACGCTAATTACAGTTGAGGTTATAAAACTTGCCGGGTTTTTTTTTGGAAAGGGAAGGTAAACGGGACATTTTTATTGCTTTTTGATTACATGACAAAATTTTTCTTCATAGTCAAATTTAAATCTGACAAAATCAATTGAAAATTTGGCCCGAATACGAGGGATGTTCAATTCATGGACACGGTAACTAGAATAAGAACAAGGGCCATTATTTATAGGTAGTTTGGGGAATTAAGATGTGGTAGGAATTCCTTTAATAATGAAACTAGGTAAGGAAGACGAACATCATCAGAGAGTTCAGAAAATGTGTAGAAACGAGCACTGCATCGACAGTACAACTCATTGTCAGACGACCTTAAATATTTAATTTTGCAACTGCGAAAACCAGATGATAATGAATTACTTGAACCAAAATAGAGTTAAAATCATACACTTTCCGTACTTAATTATGTATGAATTCTCGGCGACGTTTAAAACATTTTCTACGTTTCATAAGTGACTCTCCTATCTGTTATATCTTGGCAGTGAATCCTGTATACAAGAAATCATATTTTTCTTTAACAATTTTAAAACGGAGTACATACTAATTTAATAATAACCACCCTGTATGAGCATGAATATATCCATTCCCTGTAGATGCTAAGACGTAAACTAAGAAGTTTTGAAGATTAGCTCTATAAGTTGCAGTCATTTTCAATTAAAATTCTAAACTGAATTAAGTTGAAAAGGCTTGTCAATGGTTGTAAAACCATCTCGTTACCGCATTTCAATTGATTTCTTTTCAGGTTAAAATAAGATTTCAGATTTATTGAACTGATCTTGAACCAATCTGGATCACCTGAAACTGATCTGAGATTATATGAGAAGTGATTGACTGCTGAGTATAAATAGCCTGGATTTTCATGGAACAGGATTTAAAATGTTCACAAAAGTACGGCTTCCAATGTTTGTTTTTTGTCTTTGAATTTAGTTTAGTTATTATAAATTGTTCACTATAAAAGAGGATTTCTGTTCTCTAATCTGTAGCATTAACAGTGCTAACCATCGTAATCATAATTCGTAATTCCGCTTGAACGACCGCAAATATTTTCCAAAGAAAACGCTTAATTTCTAAAGCAGAAAAAACTTAATTGGATTTCGGAAAATTGAAGACTGTTTGCTAAAGTTTATTAAAACTGATGAATTTCCAAGGATCTCGAGAATGCGTCGCGAAAATTGATTTCATTCGGGTTTCTTCGGGGCAAAATTATGTTTCCTCGATGCGAATATCAAACTCAATAGCTCCAGGTTGCGAGTACAATCGACGAACCGCGAAATTTATTGCAAGTTTCGTTCGATAGTCTAATTTTTAATGATCCACTTCCTCGATTTAAGACACCACATAACAGGGACGTCGGAAATTTTCCATTGTGTCCACGAATATCGTATATAAATGGGATCAACGTAGCTCCTATTTACCTAGCCCGGATCCTCCTGGAGGTCGCATTGTTTCGGCATTACGGAAACCGCCTTAAGCATGCCGAATTCTGTTTGAATTGTTCCCTGGACTAAACAATGCAAATACGATATCCTAATTTCGCATTGTTTGCAAAGAGACGCTTCCTTCTTGGCGAATACGTCTTCGAATTATTATTGGAGAATATATGCATATAAAATGGGGAGAAACCTCGCATAAAGGTTCCTTTCCATTCACTGTGTTCAATGCGAGCAATGCATATAACATATCTCTCCATATCGCTTCCACAAGACCTATCAAGATTCGGTTTCCAACCTCAAAACTAATATGGAGTACTACTTACAATTCGTCCTAGAATTTTCAGTTCACAGAGTAACTGTATGGTTTAAAAAACAGACTGAATATCATGGTAATATTTGTATTTTTCTACAATAATTTCCTCACAAATGAACAAAAACCTAAATTAAATAACAATTTTCTATTTGTTTGAAATTCTGTATTTTTGGAAGCAACAAAAATTGTGTAAATGTGAGAAAAAATGCTGCAGAATTTTTTTTTGTTGCACTTCACGCATATAATTTCAGAATTCATTATTGGCCTGGAACCAATATGGGCTTAGTTATTTGCCATGGATTATTCAGGATTGATGAAATTTCAACGGTTTTGGGACAAAACTCATTCATCGAATTATAGTTGAACGAAATAATCAAAATGAAAGTTGAATGCAAAACGAAAACTTATATGAAAACTGCTTTATTTTTTTCGCCTCCTCTGGTTTTCGGTGCGAGATTTAATGCTGCAGCATTTATTTTCTTATTTCCCTCTCCTAATTTAATTTCGAGGCTCGCAATATCTCGTTTCTCGAGCCCATTTTCATTTACTCCCACTGGGGTGGGCGGGCGTGGCAAAATTTCTCGAAAGAAGTTTAATAATTAGCAATTTGGGATTTTTTTAAATTGAATTTTATGACAAGTCTCCCTTTTGCAAACTGTATTTTGTCGTATTTAAGAGAATATACATTTTTAAAAATGTTTTCTGGATCACAGCAATAAATCTAGATGTCTTTTTTGGAAAAAACAGAGACCTTTTGTTCAACGTTTTTTTAAAATACAGTGCAAAATTATTTTGTCCTAATTTAACAAAATAATTTTTGTCTGTTTCCAGTTTTATAGTCAACCTACTACCTTAGCGACATACATACTTGACCCACATCCAGATTTTACAGGTCTGATTCAAAAGAATTCTGAAGAAGAGATTTAATAAGGAAACTAAATAAAGGAAAGTACAGAATAAGAACTAAGAAAACCTTCAACGAGAATTATAATGATAAAAACACCATCTAAGGCATTAAGCGCGTCGCTATATTACAAGATCCATTAATTGCTGAAGTATCTCGGGCTGGTAATAAGCTAAAACCATAAAAATTGTACCTTTTTGCTGTTAGTACAACCCTCAAATAAACGACAAAATTGCACAAAACCACTCGGAACCCCACAAAGTGTTGTTGAAACTAATAGAAACCACGATATCGTAAAAATTGTCTAGGAAACTAGTAAAGCCGATTACAAAAGAGCCGACAGGATCCTATTGAAAGTTAATAACCCGAAGGCCCTTAGCCCTCCGGAGGGCAACTGGTGGACTAAAACCCTAATCGCATTTACAATTAATTGAAAATCACAGTTTGTTCTCTCCATTTTGATCCTGGCAGTTTAATCAATTTTAAATGTAACCAAGTATTATGTATATGAAAGAATAAAGGTTCCTCAATTTATTCACTTTACTCAGAGGCGTGGTTCTTATGGCATAATTAACACAACGAGAAAATAATAAAATTTAAAGAAAAGAAACGGTCATACACAAAGGTACATACGTATATTATTTTCAAATGTTTTCGACAAAAACAAAAAAAGAAGAAAACACTAGGGGCTAATATTAATTTGTTTTTAATTTGTTGCCACGCTAATGGTACACGCCATTGAATGAATGGCAGGATTTTTAATTGCCAACAGGATATATAACAAAAGAAAAGTCAGCAGCAGTAAAAATTAAACGTAATTACTAGCGAGTATTATCGTAACTGTGCGTGTCGCTTCTTTGTCAAAGAATTTCCATTGTTTTATTTTTTTTTCTCTGAAAAGTATAAAATGGATGTTTCACATTATAAAGCCAGCCTATTTATGATTATTAAAGTCGCTCCTAGAAATGGGCAAACATTCTTCAAGACCCGGATAAAGATGCAATTTAAGGACTCGGAGCGTTGTGGGAAAAGGCAGTCTTTATGCGAACATAATTTATAAAAATTGTAATATCTCTGTACCATAATTTTTCTCTAAAAACTCTATTTTCCTGCTTCTTCATCGAAACTTCATTCTGGATTTCCAAGTTTCACCAACAAGGGTCTTGCGCATTAACCGTCAAATGCAACAAATTAACTTAATTAAATGCCACAAACCGAATCCCACAAGTACTTCATAATATGGTCAAACTGTCCCATAAACATTACGCGACCCATTTTAGAGACGAGTGGCAAATTAGATAAGTTCCTAAAGGGGGGCTAATACGTGAACGAACTAAGAACATTTTCGCCTGTTCCGTTTGCGGTCAAGAACAAAGCCGCATGTTACAAACTGCATTTTCGAAAGTTTCCTCGCCTGAAACTTCCAAAAGTTGCGTTATGACTTCGATCTCCCGTTTATAAGGGCCACGTTTTCCAGGGGTTTTATTAAAATCATGCGGTGTGGTTGTATAGACAGCTGCTTAATCAGCTCTATGTCATTTTCAAAGAAGTTAATCTGGAAATTGGATACAAGAAAATCTTAAATTTCATTAAATTATACACAGGATTGCCAGGAGGCAACACTGCTCAATTTCAAGTAACATGCTAAGATCGAGAGACACGATGGTTTCATTGATTTTCACTTGAGATTCCCACATTGGCACCTTTGCCATCCCACATATAATTAAATGGTTCTTGAAAAACTTATTTAAATTAATTTTTTTTAAGAAAAATATACCGTTTGACACGTTAAATTCATTAAATTGTCAAGAGGTCTAGCATACCAGTTAAAAGTTAAAGTTTGTCCATTTAATCCAACCTTCTCGGTCTCCAGACCTAATTCCAAGTGATTATTTAAAGCTCCATTTAAATAGACAGTCAGAGCCAAGAAGAGAATGTTATTGCAACGAAGCTCTAACTTAGGGATTAACCATTGTTCAATAAAGCTCCCTATTGTTTTTTATATAAATTGGAAATTGTTCAAACATCGTTTTTAAGATTTTTCGTTTTACTCTCTCTCTCTCGTATTACGACCTGCATATCGCTTTTGAATAAATTTTTTATCGAAAACTAATGATTGGATTGAGAAATTGAATTGAAATGAAAATAAAAATTGATTATTTGTTTTGTGAATGTCAAAAAAAGAAATGTGATTTAAAGAAATCTCGTGCCTCAAATGGGATTGTAAAGAAGTTTTCACGAAAAAAGCCGATATAAAATGGCAATATTTTCCTTTAAAAAGCTAAAATAATGAAAAGATTTAGAGCACGAAAAGTCAAGTTTCATTTTTACAATTTGACAGGATTTTTGCAATTTTCTTACAAATGGAAATAATAATTCTGCATTATACCGCAGCAGTTCTAAATGAAAAGTTTTCTAAAACTGTTCATCTATCCACTAAAACATTTTCTATATATTTTTAATTTCTGTTTTTTTTCTCCCGAATAGTATTAAAATTATTTTGAAAAAAAAGACAAAGTTCGAATTTCACATAAACTGAGTAAAAACTACAATATTCTGTTGGGGATCGGCTTCATTAAATCATTGATTCGTCCTGTACGTGGCATTTCAAATCGGTTTTTCAATGTTTTATCCATGAAAGGACGGACGACAAGTTTTTCATTCATCCATCCGCATCCGATTCCATTCAATTTAAAATTACAAACAACTTTTTCCTTTTGATAGTTTCGCTCTTCATGTATATTTAAATTAGACTTCGAGGAACGAGCTAAAGATTAATTTCGAGCAAAATATTTTTTTCATTTCGTGCATATCGATAATTTGCTGAAGAAGTGCCTGCTACATAGACTAACTACACCGAGCCCATATAATAGACTCGGTTTCTGCATAAAATGGAATGACATAGACGTTGTGGTTCACACATGGGGGCAGTAAACTTGGGCGAGTTTCCACGTGAATGACGTAATAATTAACGTGTGTGGTGAAAACCGACAAGACACAATACTAACAACCTTCTGAATTAACTATTGTATGGTTGGTCCAAATCTAATAAGAAATAGTTAATGGGTGTGAAACTTGTCACGGTTTTTTTTTGTATTTTTCATTTCCATTTCATCGATCTCCCTGTTCCAGAAATAGTAGCCGTAAAGTTAAATTGTATTCTTTTGACGGATGTACACGTTCATTTTAACTAAATGGGAAGAATCAAAGAGCTAAATGGTAATTTATTCTAGAATAGAACATAGAGAAGTATCGATTAAGGAACAGAAATGGGGGCACGATTTATTTAAAATGAAAAAATTCTAGTCAATTTTCTATTGTTTGACCTGATTTTACAATCTTTCGAATTACTGGAATCCAGTTCTACAAATATGAAGATAAAGAAGGGACAATTTGGGCTGACCCTAGTTCGAAAACGACACCATAACCGCTATTTTTCTGCATTAACCTGTGACAAATTCATACCATTTCCATTATTGAGGTACATAGATCGTTCAATAAAATTTGTGAACGCAGTACTTGTACATGTGAGAAGTTCGTGTTTGATTTTGTTGAATCGAGAGCGATTTAATATTTATTCAACATTTGTTCGTGAAATATTTGCGTAGGTAGTCCTCTAAATAAATAAGAAAATAATTCAGTCGCAGTACCACCAGTTGATGTTCAAGGTTTTGCTCAAAAATTATCTTTCGGGCATTGTTCTATTTGTTGCAAAAGATTTTTACAAAATTTAGTATAAAGCCTCATAAATTGATTGGAAATCGCGTGACCTAAATCGTTTATTTTTCTAATGTTTACGTTGACCACACTGAATCCTAGTGATTTTTCTAATCCGACGTATTAGTGTCGGGACAGATTTCAATACGTGTAAACTGTTATTATGCTATGGTTTTTTACAGTGCATTTTTTCTACAATAGCACCCCTACTTAAATCTGTTTCGAAAAACCATTTATTATTGAGTTCTGTTTTACAATTCCGATATGATTCTTACAGAATCTGTCTTCAAGCAATACCAATTAGTCTTAGTTGGTTCTCGATGATTACAGTGTCCTGGCTTCCAATTATTTATTAATGCACTGTTAGTTTTCTAGTGATGTAGGTTAGATAGGGACCATTTTCAAAAAATTATGTCGACTTTCCTATTAATACTTGCAATAAGGGATTATAAACGTAGTGTAGATGTCACAAACGTTTAAAATAAATCGTATTTTAGCTAAAAAACTGGTTAATGACTAGCCTTTTACCTAAAACACTACTTATTCTAGTCAAAAAGCCGAATCACTAAGTGACTAGGCTTTTTGACTAAAATACTATTTACTTTAAACGCCTACGACATATGTAGATATAAAAATTTCGTTTGAACATTACATTAAACATCAATAAACTAATGAATTTTCTTAAATCCGACGCTAAATTTTCGAAAATTATCAACTCCAATACGAATTTTTGATTGACTAAATACCAACTTGCATGCGAGCTAATTTCAAGCAGCTGTCGCTCGTTTGCAATCGAGCATTTAATTTAAATTCCCAGACCTTTTCTTGCCCTTTTGACCCCGTATGTTACGTAAACTGCGCTCGGAAATTTTCATTCTATTTTCCTTCGTGAAATTCAGCTTTTTTCAAAGAAAAACTTACGCGATATACAAACGACAGATTTTCTTTAATGCGAACGCAACTTTTCCATTGTTGTTCCATCATTAAATCTACATTTTTAACAAGGGACTTCTTGTCTGCCACATTACGTAAATCTCATTTGGAAAAGTGCTTTTCCATTATTTGTTTTTGTTCCGGTGCTATCTTTATTGTGAAAAAGGGTTCTCAAAAATATGAACGAATCCTGATGAATTTCAAAATACAACACATCCATAATACCGCGCACACGTTATTTTTCTGCACCTGTCACTTACCGAATTCAATTCAGATTTAATTTCACTAAACGCCCAGCAACAATTGTTTGCCATTTTGTTTCGGCACTCGTTATGTGCAAATACCGCTCGAAGTATGGCCATACGTTTCCAGTTTTTTTTTCCATTCGGAAATCACAATATCAAGAGGAAGAACAACCATTCAGATTAGAACAACGCTAATGAACCCTCTAATTACAACGAAACAAAACATCCATTACATTTAATAGCATTGTTATAGGACTCATTTTGTTGTGATGTCCTTGTGTGACGGTGTGATTGATGAGAAGATGTCGATGTAGAAGAAAAAAAAACTTGCTCTTAAGCCGGTAATTAGTTAACGTTGAAATAGACGCCCTTTCCTAGTGAAGAAGGGCGTCTCGTTTAGGGCAACAACGATTAATTGTTCCACTCAATTGCAATGGGAGACAGATCGAAAAAAAGAAATGAATATTATAATTTTAGTTTCAATATATTGTAAATAGTTCATGCAAAAATTCCAAACTACTTTTGGCAAAATTAATGGGGCTATGTTCACAGTGAATGCAGTTCAGTAAAATACCAATGTAGAAAACAATGCGTGTATGCTAATAAAGCCCCATAATAAATAGGAAACTTGGTTAATTAGGCTCAGATTATAAATTATAAGTTTTGTTGGAATTGAACTTTCAATAGGCCTTGCCTTGGTAGCCCCTTCTGCATTTGCTAATGAGCTATACAGATGTGCTACACACATACACACACACACACACACATTGCGAAACAAAATACTCGTTTTCTATATAGAACATAATGTATAATGCAAAAATTCAAGTTTGAAAACCCCAGAAAAATACATTTCATATAATATATGTATATGTATAGTTGGCATTCATGCCTCCTTTTGTTTGAACAATTACTCACTTTTCAGTTGAAAAATAACACTGAAAATCCTTTAGTAGTTATTATTGTAGGTTCCTGTTCCTACTGTATTCCTAATTCCTGTTCTACTGTATTGTAATTTTTTTGAAATGAAAATATATCATTCTGGATCTACTCGTTTAACAGTGGTGCCGATATAAATATGCAGTTATCTAAGTTTTAAATCACAATAATGGGAAACGAACTACCCGCTAACGTGCTTCCTTACACTAACTAACTGCTCTACCACCGCAAACGCTAATCGAGCCAATGATATGCCCAGTATTTCATGATTAAGAAGTTTAATTTTTTATGTAGAGTCGCTCTTGAGTTAAATACAAGATTTGTGGCACGTTGACGAACAATTAATTAAAATTCTACATGAAAAATAGGCTCACTAAAAACCCATTAAAAAAATAGCACTCTACTAGAAAAGTAAACAACTACCTGTTGTTTGATTCGCGTTCTAGATCTCTTACCTTCAAGTTCAACAATTTTCCCAGCCTTTTTCAATGCCTTGACGGCCTCCTCATGGGTCGCCTCTCTTAAATCTTCACCATTCACCGATAAAATTGCATCACCAACGTAAAGTTGTTCCGTTTGATCTGCCGCCATACCTTTGAATATTTTACTAATAAGTATAGGCATTTTGTTTTCCCTGCCACCTTTGATTGATATCCCCAAGCCATTGTTCTCTGACTTCACCACGCGCACCAAACGTTTCTGATTGGCCACCGAATCGGGTACGTCCGGGGTTTCACACAGACCGCTTGGCGTTTCAATATTATTATTCAAAGTACCGTTCAAAGTGGTCGTGTTCTCGTATGACTCGTCCAATGTTATGCACAAGAAGTCGTCCTCGAGGGTGACGTACACTCGGTACCACNGGAAAACTACTTCTATTTGTACAAAATTTCTTGATCAAAGAAAGCACGTTCTACATGACACAAAAACAATATTTAAATAACTGTAGCTATGATGTAGATATTTTTTTTTTGTGCTACGCCACTGGTTTGTTTCTCGATTGTTTTTGCCGTGCAGTTAGTAATAATCAAAAACACTATAAAAGCAAGGGAATTTTACGGGACTAACTAAAGTCAACCGTTTCATTCAAGCATCCACAGCGAGGACACATTTTCAAAGAACCACTTAGTTATGTCGCTTAAATTAAATGGGTACCACAACGCTAAATTAAGTGGTCAGAATGGTACCTCGACGAATGGCCATGCAAATAAAATTACAGATCCTGACATTGGACACAGGTAATTCTTGTGTTAATTGATGATGTTCCTTCTTACAACCATTCATTAACTATTCTACAATGGCTGGTAATAGTAAAATTAAAAAAATATAAATTTTCCTTCACATCTAATTATGAAGATTAGACAAATGATGCAATTTTCCTTATCAAATGCTCATTAACATTCTTCATTAATTTTTTAATATTTTTATCAACTTCTAATTTAATTTTTTTTTAATTAGATACACTTACGAAGTCCTAGTGGAAACAGTGGACTTTATAAAAAGTAGAGTACCTTTCGAACCTGTAGTTGGAATAATATGCGGTTCAGGTTTAGGTAAGAACCAAATTAGGCATAAGAATGCCAGCGATATTTTGTATTTATTTTCAGAAATTGACCCTTTTACAGGATCCTTAGCGGAATGCTTAACAAGCCCCATAGAAATCTCTTATACGACTATTCCAAACTTTCCTCAAAGTACGGTAAAAGGACACGCAGGCTCTTTGGTATTTGGACATCTTTCAGGACTACCAACGGTTTGCATGAAAGGACGATTTCATTATTATGAAGGTTACCCGCTCTGGAAATGTTGCATGCCCGTTAGAGTCATGAAATTGCTAGGTAAAAACCAAACATTCATTTGAATTCTTATCAAATCAAAATTTTCTTTAGGTGTAACACATTTGATTATTACTAACGCCGCTGGAGGTCTTAATCCAAAATTTAAAGTGGGAGACATAATGTTCGTAAACGACCATATCAACATTATGGGTTTCGCTGGAAATAACCCATTACAAGGCCCTAATGATGAACGTTTCGGACCTAGATTTCCACCCATGAACCAAGCCTATAACAGGACAATCATTAACTTGGCAAAGAAAGTAGCTAAAGAAATTGGTTTGGCTGATAGGGTTCATGAAGGTGTTTACACTTGCTTGGGAGGACCAAATTTTGAAACTGTTGCTGAACTTAATATGTTGAAAATGCTAGGTAAGAAAACTATTGTGTTGTGCGCGCAATTTTCTAAATGGACTTTAACGATTTAGGAGCGGATGCAGTTGGAATGTCTACTGTTCACGAAGTGATCACTGCCAACCACTGCAATATGACAGTATTTGCCTTCAGCTTAATTACTAACGAATGTGTAGTTCATTACGAAACTGAAGATGAACCTAGCCATGAAGAAGTTATGGATGTGGGTAAACAACGCGAAGATTCCTTGAAACAACTGGTCACTGAACTATTAAAAGAAGTATTTCATCTTGGAATAACAACTAGAAGAGGTTGATCAAACGGTTTATCTCTTGTTTTTGTTTTTCTTTAGTGACTGAAAGGTGTAACAGTAACTAGTCGTTGATGAAGATTTATTGAAAAAATAAGAAGTGATTTTTAACGTTTAAACGAAATAATTTATTTTCAAATTGTATATTTTTTTTTTAAATAATTTTTAATCTGCAAATGTAAAAAGGTATGATATTCAAAGAAAGAATAGATAACTTTAGAAATAGAAGTTATATTTGTTTTTGATCACCTCTCGTATAGTCTTTTAAGCTTATATTATAGTACTTTTCATACAATACAATTTGGTGTATATATGGTTGCCTACAATATCTTTGTAAAGCAATCTGAAATTTAGCCAAATTTAGCCGCTCCACTGTCAAACAAACATCATTTGTCAGAACCGATCAGCTGTTGTAATATGATGTGATGCATACGTAAAAAGTTAACGTAATTTTCCATATTAAAATAGTGTAACACCAACCGAAAACTATATGAATCCAGCGATGTCTTATTAACCGATAACCGTTTTACAAGAATAATGGAAAGACGACAATATTTGGCACTGACCACGGTCTGTTTCGTTTTGTTTTGGAACATTGCTTCCTTACAAATTACCAGTGTTATTGTGAATTCGAATCAAACATCACTAAATCAATCTAATGTCGACATCTCCCAGCACGCAGTTTCCACTGATAGCCACGAGAAGCTAAATGGTGGTTTAACAAGCAACATCAGTAATGCCTTACCTTCTGCGCCACCACTTGGGGTAAATATATCAGGAATCAGTAGTACTATTTCAACAAAAACGATAGACTTAGGACCAGTATATCTGAACAAAACTGGATTCCTTCCAGAAGGAAATTCTACCAAATTAAATATAACGTCTACTACCCAATCTGTGGATCCGGTACTGCCAGACAAGGAAGCTGCTGAAGATGAGCATAACAGTTCAATGGCTATTTTCTTTCTTTTGTGTGTACTCGCTTTAGGCATTTTACTGATTCATCTTATGCTTCAGACAGGTTTTCAATATGTCCCTGAAAGTATTGTTATTGTTTTCCTTGGTGCTCTCATAGGTTTCATATTGAGTGCCCTTTCTAATAGAAACATCAGCAATTGGAGAAAAGAAGAAGCCTTCTCTCCAACCGCTTTTTTCCTAATCTTATTGCCGCCCATTATTTTTGAATCTGGCTACAATTTACACAAAGGCAATTTCTTTCAAAATATAGGATCAATTTTAGTTTTTGCTATTGTTGGCACTACCATTTCAGCTTTTGTAATTGGTTTTGGTATATATTTTTTAGGACTAGCTGATGTAGTCTACAAATTGAGTTTCGTTGAGTCCTTTGCCTTTGGTTCCTTAATTTCAGCTGTTGATCCTGTTGCAACTGTAGCCATTTTTCATGCTCTTAACGTAGATCCTATTCTAAATATGTTAGTATTTGGTGAAAGTATTTTAAACGATGCCATAGCCATTGTTTTAACTACAGCAGCCCTAGAAACCAACAATCCTCTAATGAGTACTGGAGACGCTATAATTTTAGGAATACAAAATTTCTGTTTGATGTTCTTTGCTTCAGCATTAATAGGAGTGATTTTTGCTCTGATGAGTGCTCTATTGCTTAAACATGTAGATCTGCGAAAAAATCCTTCTTTAGAATTTGGAATGATGCTGGTCTTCACATACGCTCCTTACGTACTGGCCGAAGGTATCCATCTTTCTGGGATTATGGCCATTTTGTTCTGTGGAATTGTAATGTCCCATTACACTCACTTTAATTTATCAACGGTCACCCAAATTACCATGCAACAAACGTTGAGAACCTTAGCGTTTATTGCAGAAACCTGTGTGTTTGCCTATTTAGGCTTGGCCTTATTCAGTTTCAAAAAACGAGTCGAACCGGCACTGATTATTTGGAGTATCATCCTGTGTTTAATTGGAAGAGCGTGCAACATTTTCCCATTGGCCCTGCTAGTGAACAAATTCCGGGAACATCAAATTACGAAGAAAATGATGTTCATTATGTGGTTCAGTGGATTGAGAGGTGCCATTTCGTATGCTCTATCATTACATTTGAACTTTAGTGATGAAACTCGACATGTTATCATCACTACAACGTTAATCATTGTTTTGTTCACTACGCTGATCTTTGGTGGTTCCACTATGCCTCTATTACAATTCATGCAAGCCACAAAGAATCCGACTAGAAGACAGAAAAAGAGGAAAAAGGATCGTGAAGTAACTTTGAGTAAGACAAGGGAATGGGGCCAGACTTTGGATTCAGAACACTTGTCAGAAACAACGGAGGGCGAAATGGAAGTGTCTTTTGTATCGGAAAGGATCAAGGGATTTGCCAAGTATGACCTGAAGTATCTCATTCCATTCTTTACTCGACGATTTACCCAACAAGTAAGTTTTACTTTTCAGTTTTAGTTCATTGTTTAAAATTCTCTAACAATTAGATTGAGATTCATAAACATATAAAAATTATTTGATGAGGCTTCGTCTATGCACCTAATTTTTAGGGGAATTATTTTTAATATCGCTCCTTATGATCATCTCCAGTCTATTATATCGATGGTCTCAAATCAATATCACGTAAGTCAAAAATGACAAATGATGATAATAATATTATCATATTATATTATAATTGAATTACTGACTTCAGAAACAACTTAAGTCACAAATTTATAAAGCCTGAGTGTAGAAACAACCTAAGTCCGTGACTTAGGCTGTTTTTGCATCTGAAAAATCATTTAACACCAAATATAATATCCGTAGGATATTAGATTTAGATTATTTTACGTTCAATCCATAGGTCTGTGTCTTGTATGCGTTATGTAGTCTCTAANAAAAATAAGAAGTGATTTTTAACGTTTAAACGAAATAATTTATTTTCAAATTGTATATTTTTTTTTTAAATAATTTTTAATCTGCAAATGTAAAAAGGTATGATATTCAAAGAAAGAATAGATAACTTTAGAAATAGAAGTTATATTTGTTTTTGATCACCTCTCGTATAGTCTTTTAAGCTTATATTATAGTACTTTTCATACAATACAATTTGGTGTATATATGGTTGCCTACAATATCTTTGTAAAGCAATCTGAAATTTAGCCAAATTTAGCCGCTCCACTGTCAAACAAACATCATTTGTCAGAACCGATCAGCTGTTGTAATATGATGTGATGCATACGTAAAAAGTTAACGTAATTTTCCATATTAAAATAGTGTAACACCAACCGAAAACTATATGAATCCAGCGATGTCTTATTAACCGATAACCGTTTTACAAGAATAATGGAAAGACGACAATATTTGGCACTGACCACGGTCTGTTTCGTTTTGTTTTGGAACATTGCTTCCTTACAAATTACCAGTGTTATTGTGAATTCGAATCAAACATCACTAAATCAATCTAATGTCGACATCTCCCAGCACGCAGTTTCCACTGATAGCCACGAGAAGCTAAATGGTGGTTTAACAAGCAACATCAGTAATGCCTTACCTTCTGCGCCACCACTTGGGGTAAATATATCAGGAATCAGTAGTACTATTTCAACAAAAACGATAGACTTAGGACCAGTATATCTGAACAAAACTGGATTCCTTCCAGAAGGAAATTCTACCAAATTAAATATAACGTCTACTACCCAATCTGTGGATCCGGTACTGCCAGACAAGGAAGCTGCTGAAGATGAGCATAACAGTTCAATGGCTATTTTCTTTCTTTTGTGTGTACTCGCTTTAGGCATTTTACTGATTCATCTTATGCTTCAGACAGGTTTTCAATATGTCCCTGAAAGTATTGTTATTGTTTTCCTTGGTGCTCTCATAGGTTTCATATTGAGTGCCCTTTCTAATAGAAACATCAGCAATTGGAGAAAAGAAGAAGCCTTCTCTCCAACCGCTTTTTTCCTAATCTTATTGCCGCCCATTATTTTTGAATCTGGCTACAATTTACACAAAGGCAATTTCTTTCAAAATATAGGATCAATTTTAGTTTTTGCTATTGTTGGCACTACCATTTCAGCTTTTGTAATTGGTTTTGGTATATATTTTTTAGGACTAGCTGATGTAGTCTACAAATTGAGTTTCGTTGAGTCCTTTGCCTTTGGTTCCTTAATTTCAGCTGTTGATCCTGTTGCAACTGTAGCCATTTTTCATGCTCTTAACGTAGATCCTATTCTAAATATGTTAGTATTTGGTGAAAGTATTTTAAACGATGCCATAGCCATTGTTTTAACTACAGCAGCCCTAGAAACCAACAATCCTCTAATGAGTACTGGAGACGCTATAATTTTAGGAATACAAAATTTCTGTTTGATGTTCTTTGCTTCAGCATTAATAGGAGTGATTTTTGCTCTGATGAGTGCTCTATTGCTTAAACATGTAGATCTGCGAAAAAATCCTTCTTTAGAATTTGGAATGATGCTGGTCTTCACATACGCTCCTTACGTACTGGCCGAAGGTATCCATCTTTCTGGGATTATGGCCATTTTGTTCTGTGGAATTGTAATGTCCCATTACACTCACTTTAATTTATCAACGGTCACCCAAATTACCATGCAACAAACGTTGAGAACCTTAGCGTTTATTGCAGAAACCTGTGTGTTTGCCTATTTAGGCTTGGCCTTATTCAGTTTCAAAAAACGAGTCGAACCGGCACTGATTATTTGGAGTATCATCCTGTGTTTAATTGGAAGAGCGTGCAACATTTTCCCATTGGCCCTGCTAGTGAACAAATTCCGGGAACATCAAATTACGAAGAAAATGATGTTCATTATGTGGTTCAGTGGATTGAGAGGTGCCATTTCGTATGCTCTATCATTACATTTGAACTTTAGTGATGAAACTCGACATGTTATCATCACTACAACGTTAATCATTGTTTTGTTCACTACGCTGATCTTTGGTGGTTCCACTATGCCTCTATTACAATTCATGCAAGCCACAAAGAATCCGACTAGAAGACAGAAAAAGAGGAAAAAGGATCGTGAAGTAACTTTGAGTAAGACAAGGGAATGGGGCCAGACTTTGGATTCAGAACACTTGTCAGAAACAACGGAGGGCGAAATGGAAGTGTCTTTTGTATCGGAAAGGATCAAGGGATTTGCCAAGTATGACCTGAAGTATCTCATTCCATTCTTTACTCGACGATTTACCCAACAAGTAAGTTTTACTTTTCAGTTTTAGTTCATTGTTTAAAATTCTCTAACAATTAGATTGAGATTCATAAACATATAAAAATTATTTGATGAGGCTTCGTCTATGCACCTAATTTTTAGGGGAATTATTTTTAATATCGCTCCTTATGATCATCTCCAGTCTATTATATCGATGGTCTCAAATCAATATCACGTAAGTCAAAAATGACAAATGATGATAATAATATTATCATATTATATTATAATTGAATTACTGACTTCAGAAACAACTTAAGTCACAAATTTATAAAGCCTGAGTGTAGAAACAACCTAAGTCCGTGACTTAGGCTGTTTTTGCATCTGAAAAATCATTTAACACCAAATATAATATCCGTAGGATATTAGATTTAGATTATTTTTACGTTCAATCCATAGGTCTGTGTCTTGTATGCGTTATGTAGTCTCTAATTGAAATGTGATAAAAAGTGGTCTTAGGTTATTTCTGAAATCAGTGATTCAATTGATTAATAATCTGGAATTTGAATCAGCTGATATTGGTTTCTACTTAATTCTATGACAGTGGTTTTTTTAAGTAGTACGAGCCCATAGATGGTGTAGGTTGTAAAGTGAAATTCAATAACCTAAAATCATAAAATAGGTTTTTTTGGACTAACGAGGTATTGACTTGAGACCATCAATATGTTTATGATTGGAGCGTGTTCTTTGTAAATATAATTAATCTACGTTAATGCGGAGGATTAGCCACTACACTTAGCCACACCTTTGACTGACGTTTGTGCAACTTAACCTCACCAAAATATCGATTTTGATGTTAGTGGTAAACCTTTTCCAAAGAAAATGCACTATTCCTCAGCTTATAGTCATGCAAATGCCAAATATATGGCAATGAACAATGTGATTTCATGTGTTTACGTGGCATTAGCAGTTTTGTGGTTGTACTTTACAGACAATTTGTACGAAATTGGTTACTTCAACAATACGAATTTGCAGTGGTTCTTGATCATCGCCGAACTCATAAAATATGTTATTCTAACTCGCTGGGCCCCTAAAGATAGCAAAAAACATGACATTAAAAAGTCACGAAATAATAACTGGTTCAAGTCAATATTTCTAATATTAGCAGTTTTGGCAGGCTTTTATACTACGGCAGTGTTATTTGGAGCCCCATTACTCTCAAAACAGAATGAAACCTTCACATTTGCTTTGACAATGGTCACATTAACTTTGCTACCCTGTTGCTTGTATTTGGGTCCTGACAAATCAATTTCTATTTTATTGTCTGTGGCCTCTCTAAACCAAAATGAGCCTAACAAACATTTCTTGACGCTCACTCAATTAACTTGTCTTGGGGCTTGGTTGGGAACCGTTTTAATACCGTTAGATTGGAAAAGACCCTATCAAATTTGGCCGATACCTTGTATTTTAGGGGCATTATTGGGTTTTTATTTTGGGAATTTGTTGTTGATAATATTCTATGTGTTGGACAGAAAGTCCAAAAAGAAATTTAAAATTGATTGCTGAAGGTATATTAAACTAATTTAGTGTATCTTTAGATTATGTCTTTTTTTATTTGAATAGGAATTGAAAGATTGCAAGAGCCAAATGACTGACCTGACCAATCAATGGTACCAAGCAATTCGAATATCTCCTGATCAGTCAGATGAAGAAGTTGGAACGACTAGGTCGAACATAGCCAGTATAGTTCGCTGACCATTTTCAAAATGCAAATATGAAAATCACCCCTTGGTATCTAGAGGTGCATCGAAATTGCTTTAATAAGCTTTTTGGTATATTTATTTATTGTATTATTATAAATGTATTTAAAATCTAACTATTATCAGTGTTTTGGGTTTGACTAGTCTTAAAAATGCAACTTTATGAGTAAAAGCGAATGGGATTAAGCACAAAATTGCGCAAATTTTTAATACAAGCCCATATTTGCCTGTCGTTGGCACCTGTTTATACTCACAGGTGATAAACATAATTAACTTAAATTTTCGATTTGTTAAAAACTCGGTGTAAATATTTTAATAACGTGTGATAATTAATCAATATGACTTCTGTACTTTACCTGTATCTTTTCAATGTAAAAATTTTTATTAGAAAATATATTTCTTGACCAAAAACCAAGCCAAATTTCTTACTACAGCTACAAAAATTAATCATACAACGTCCATTTGTGTAATACTAAAGAAATGTATTGTTATACTGCATTCTTATAGTAATTTTTATTGATAAGGGACTGTTGTGATAAGCCAAGTTAAAAAAAGGCAGTGAATTATGCTAGATTTAGGATATTATTTGTTACGACAATTTGTTGGCTTCAAATAAATACACCAAATGGTAAATTTGTTATTTTATTTGCACGTGTGATGCTTCCTTTTGTGTGAACTTAATGAAGTACGATGCACAAAACTTTTATTACATTCAGTACATTTGTAAGTTTTCTCATCTGAATGCGATCTCCTATGAATTTGTAAGGACTGCATATTGTAGAATGATTTACTACAGTTTTCACATATAAAATTTTTTTCACCTAAAAACAAATCAAAAGTTAGTGATTGCAAATACATATGCACAGAGTCTTCAAAAGTGACCACAAATCACATGATTCTAATTATAGACAAATACATACTTTGATTGGTATTAGACGAAAATAAAATCTCTAAATGAAATTGTTATAATGAAATAAGACGAAATCGTAAAAAAAACATAAATCCAGGAAATTATGGAAAAGTAGGTAACGAACGCCAATAAATGATTTTTGTAAAAAAAATAAGAAAAGGTCTCATTGTCTATCCAGTCGGCGTTTAGTATGAATTTGAAATGTATTCCCTGAAAAATACATCGAATTATCTGTCATGGGTCTTTCAATCATTTATGAAGGCATTGTATTATAAAAAATAACATTTTTTACCAGTGTGAGTCTTCATATGTTCAGTTAAATGCCAAGACATTTTATACTTCTTACTACATAAAGTGCACGCATACGGCTTTTCTCCTGTATGACTTCGCATGTGAACCTTCAAATCTCCAGTTCGTTTAAATTTCTTACTACACAGTTGACATTGAAATCTGCAGAACACATTTCCATAAAAGAAAAACCTTGAGTGATTAAACTGAATTTGCAATAGTCCATGTTGTGTTATGTAACAATAGTAAAACATTCTATTTTACCTTTTTTGGTCTGAATGTATTAACATATGTGCATTCAAAACTGAAGCGGAAATAAACGATGAAAAACATAATTTGCACCTATAAGGTCGCTCGCCTGTATGCACCCTGCTATGTATTCTTAAAGTGTGAAGGTAAATAAAAGTTTTCCCACATACACTGCACATGTTTTCCCTCTTAGCACTATGACTTTTCATATGGACGTTTAATGTGAATTGAAAAGCAAATCGTTTTTCACATATTGAACATTTATATGGTTTTTCTCCTAAAAAATCAGTTTTAATCGATTAAAGGATTCAATATTATTGCAAACCTACCAGTATGTGACTTTGAGTGAACTCGTAAATATTTAGGATCCCTGAACGATTTATCACATAAGTTACAAGTTGCTGGCCGTTCTCCTGTGTGTATACGCATATGTACCATTTTCTGGTGTTTCAATCTGAACCATTTGTGGCAAAATTCACATTGAAATTTAGGTATTTGTCTATCGAAATATTTAACAATTAACAATAACAATTAAATCTTATAATTCACTAGCCTGTGGTATTTTATATGAGCTCGAAGTTGTTTCGCAGTTTTGTAAGTTGAGCTATTATCTTTGGAACAGATGTAACAAAAATGAGAGTCATTCTTTGGATGATATTCTTCCTTGTGAATTTCTATATTGGATGATTCAATGTGGGAATGGCAATCTTTACACCAAACTTTATCTGCAAACAAGTTTTCATAAATATAACAGCTTCAAATTTTTTTACCACTAACTGTCTGTTAAAGGGCCGTTATTATAGTAAGGACTTGAATCATTTGACTGGCAAATGGTTTCTGCTACTTCTTCCTCTACATATTCAATCTCATTCTCGCCTGTCTCCCCTTGAACTACATATTCCTTCTTATTTTGATTTGCAAGTTTGACTGATATAAGTGACTTCAAAAGTTCATTATTTTTCTCACAAAACTGTTTGAATTTGTAAAACTCACTAAACTTGTTTCTACAACTTTGGCAAATGTTTTCTGGCCAGAAATCTCCCTGTTTTAACTGAAAATATCAAATATTTTGTTCTAAAAATTTGAATGCTATTTTTTCAATTACCACAAGAGAGGTGACTGAAGTAATAATATGGAAAAATTTAGAATCAAATAAATTTAGCAATATATTATCCTCCTTGAGACAAATCCTGCAAATTTTATTTAAATCGCCTAATTTTTCCAATTCAGTCATTTTACAATTGCATATTCAATAAATGAGGTTATGTTAGGAAACTAAACTGCCAGACCAATTCCATTTGACATATGATTTAGCCAATAAGAATATTGCAATTAAATCACATCCTTAATTGGCGCATTCTGATTGGCAATATTAAAATTTGAATTAAGGCGGGATTTTTCAAATAACAGACTAATTCCTTCATAAGTTCCATTTTAAATAAAACTATGTAGAAAATTACAAATATTCCATTACAATTGACATTTGAATGCCAAAAAATAAATGCAAAATCTCACTGGAATTATGACAAGAAATGTTTAACAAACAAATGTTATCTCTTAATATATTTATAATTCAGGCAAAAGGGCGTCATGAGTTGTTGATTGCGCTTTCAATTCTGATCCAAAGAAGTTCAGAAAACACAATACTCTTATATATTTTATAGCTCCTAATACTAAAATATGATTAAAAAGGCTCAAAACAAGTAATAACAATAGTGTTATCACATCTAATACTTTGGTTAAGGCAATATTCACATTAAAGGTTTAGAGTTAATGACGTTTATATAAAAAAAGGATACGAAATAACTTCCTTTCCCAAGTGTCCACCATAAATAGTTCAGTTACTAATAAGTACCTCATGTACCAGTAACTAATTTTTGTCTTTATTGTATCCATTCTGTTGTAAAAATGATGTTTCTTTATTATTCACTTTTACCATTAAATCAAGCACATGGTGTTATTTTTTTATTAAATATAAAACAGCTGACTGTTGGAATGAAGACGTTCTGAGACATCTTTTCAGTCCTACCAACTATGTCAAAAGAAAATTACAAAATTACATTTTTCAAATCACTTAAAAATAGCTAAAAATATTCATTAAATATTTTATAGACAGAAATCCTTTAATGTAAAAGATTGTTATGTTGAAAATTCTGCCTTTACTCAAGAAATTTATTAAATTTGATTCTATGCATGCTGTGCAGCATTGTGCAGTTTCATGTTAAACATAGGGTTTTTTTCGCCAACTAAATTTGACAATGTTGACATTTGTCATAGAACACAAATGTCACGCAGTTATTTTTGTTGTTGATTGAAAACGAGCAAATATATAGAAGATTGGTACCTTTAATTTGTAATTGTTTAAGTATTTGCCTTCAGACTTTTTGAACTGGTCCTACCATGGACTCGTCAGTGACATCTGAGAAAAATGGCAACACCGACTCGGAAAATCTTAATTTAACATTGGACATGGGCGACGAAATGAAATTGGACGAAGTAAATTACGAAAGTGACATTTCATCTTCAAGTACTAGCAGTTCCACAGCTCCAAGCATCAGTTCAGTGAGCAGTAATTCTTCGGAAAAAGGGCGTCATGGGCGTCATAAAAATACACGATCTAATAAGAGTCCTTCCCCAGCAAATAACCGAAAAGACATTCTAAAAGATGTCAAGTCCAAGTATGATTACCTGACGAAATTGAATTACTTGTTCAGGGACGCTCGGTTTTTTGTTATTAAATCTAACAATGCCGAAAACATTGCGTTATCCAAAGCGAAAGGTGTTTGGTCTACCTTGCCTCAGAATGAGGCAAATTTAAATCAGGCATTTAGAGAATCAAGAAACGTTCTACTCATATTCTCTGTGAAGGAAAGTGGAAAATTTGCTGGCTTTGCAAGACTAAATGGTGAATCAAGACATGATGTAGCACCAATCTCGTGGGTGTTGCCACCAGGCTTATCAGCAAAAACACTTGGAGGTGTCTTTAAAGTCGACTGGGTTTGTCGTAAAGAACTTCCATTTTCCAACACTATGCACTTGTATAATCCATGGAATGATGGCAAACCTGTGAAAATTGGTCGTGATGGTCAAGAGATTGAACCAAGAGTGGCAGAGGAGCTTTGTCGTCTTTTTCCTGAGGATGATGGGATTGAAATTTCACCAATATTAAGATTAGCCAAGGAAGCTTCAAAGAAAATGGGACTACGGGGAAAGGATGGAAACAGACACGTGAAGGCTAGAATGCCAATAGCTGCAAGAACTCCATTCATGTTTAGAGGTAGTCGTGGAGGTTCTTCGTATTCCAGAAGGAAGTTCTTCATGTCAAATAGATTGTTTAATTCGTCAAGTTATAGGCGATCAGTTTCTCCTCGTGCTAGAGACAGGTAAGTGAGGTTTTGAAAATCATTTGAGCATCAGTGAACCACTGTGCAATCTGTCTGAAAGACTATTATGGACGGTTACAGTGATTAAAATGAACACTTATGTATTTTATTATGTGTGTGTTGGACTTCCCTGGTGGATAAGATCCTCTATACCCACATCAATTTGTTAATTGTTATTATAATTTTGAAATAACGGACTTGAAATATGAAATGAACTATTTCAATCAGGTATAATTTTCAACTCCCTCACTCTTTTTTTGGAATAGGTAAGTTTTTCTATAAAGTGTACATAGTAATTTGCCAAACCTGCCATTTTGACATATGATTTGCATTTCCCCAAACTGTAAAAAGCTATCAAGTATAACTCCAATCCAAGTAGTTGATTCTGACAAACATACATTTTATAGATACTTGCCCTACTACGATAGAGAATCACCACGTCCATATACAGCGGCTGCAGCTGAAGCATATGTAGCCGATTACATGAGAACTATGCAACATCAATTACCCCCTTTACCATACGCGCCACCTCCATGGTTTAATGCAACATCTTATGATCCGTTACCGTCAGTAGCAAGGTATTCAATCAAAACAAATAAAAATATATTCAATCCCATTTGATTTATAGGTATTATGACGTTCCCCTAGCAGCAGAGTATGCCTCGACAAGAATAGGCCTCTACCCAGATAAAAGAGCCTATGATCGTACTGTTGAAGAATTTATTTGGAAAAATAAGGAAAGACGCTTATCTAGAGATAGAGATTATTCCAGAGAACGTTCCCGATCTAGGGACTGTTCAAGAAATCGGTCTAGAGCCCATTCTCGTGATAGAGAACCAGTTAGAGGTAGAGGTAGGGATCGAGACAGGGGCAGAGATAGAGATCGAGGAAGAGACAGAGAACGTGAAAGACTGAGAGACAGACCGGGTAGATCTCGTTATAGAGACAGAAGGTGAAGAACAATATAATGAAGATATAGAATGTATTTTGATTCCTAAGAGAGTATTCTTAATCATGTTGGATATTCAATAAAAAAAGGTAATTAAGGTTTTTCTTAAAAATGGGCCTGGTTCTAAAGGTAGTTTGGACCCGTAACAAAAATTCAAATAGTGGCGTTAGACAAACTATTTGAAATATTGTGTGATTTTTTCCATTTTTATCAGGTTTGTAGTTATAAATATTAATGTTTCAGTACTTTATATACATGAAGTAAGAAAGTCATTTGTTGATATTTCTTAATGATTATGCATGCGACTCAATCTCTAATAAACATTCTATTGAAAAAAAAATATTGCCAACATGAATATTTACAAAAATAAACGATATGAAATATATCATTTAGTTTATTCCTCACAGGAGGATCTATAAGATATTTTGAATTAATATTTAAGGATTTTTAATAAATGTTTAAAAGGAAAATTTGGTGTATTTCTTAATATTATTTTTCAAGGTCTACTACAAACATTTCCCTAAAATTTAGATCTTATAATAGATTCAAATAGGCCGCCATGAACTTGGTTTTCTATTTGTCGCAGCCGTTCGGGGCGTGTGATGTCATGCGCGCAGCACCCACTTCGGTTGTTGCTCTCTTGCTGGCTCCTTAACAGAGGAGAAGAAAACCAGTCTGAGGCGAATGTTTTTATTCTCGTTCGCTCAATCGTCGGTTTCAGTGTTTTCATTCCGGTACCGAAACGTGATGTGAAGTAGTCAGTTTCACCGTTAAAACAAAACGAATGATTTGTGCACGTCTGTTTTAACATCGGGAAATGTATAAATCCACCCCTAATTTGACAGGCCTGCCCTTATTGACTGTTTTATTTCCCACGGCATTCTTTTCAAGTGCACTTCCATAACGTGGGGGGAAAATTCGCTTGTATAGAAATACGCCCTTTTATAGTACGGGACGGGTACGTATGTAGTAAGATATGTACATAAAGCCGGCCTTTGCCGGATCGATATGTCAATTGCTTTAATTCCTTGAAATATCTACTTTTATCCATTCGGTCACCACGTTTTCTGCCCTTGTTTCTATGCAAATTCCGGTCTGGGTCGTTCGAAACATTTTTGAAATTCATATTGTTTTGTTAGGCTAAAGTTTCGCATTAAAAAGGTAGTATGACACACGGTAAATATGCATTGTTTTGTTGCCTACATAATACTTTAAAACTGTGCTATTGTAATTTAATGATTTTACTTTACCTGGCTTTTTTTCTTGATCATAAATTAGAACCGTTCTCTCGGACTCCGATCTCTTGGAGGCCGTCTACCTTGGTTCCCATAAATGTCAGTGTTGAGGTCATGTTTGTTTGTGTTTTATTAAATTGGCATAAGTGATTCCTATATTTTTCAATAGTTTGATAACTGGGAGCTAAATTTTTCCAAAAGTACAAAAAAAGGGGCCCCCTTAATTTTATTGACTTTTATCGGCATTTTGGAAATTTGACATTTATTAGTTTCAGTCAAATTTAGGTCAATTCTCATTGGTCATAAATAGACATACAAATTACAAATCGCCTAATTCGAGACAAAATTTTTCTAAACAATTAATAAAACTTAAAAGATTTATGTATTTTAAGAAAATAATTTCCAATTAATTCCATCCCCTAAAGAATTTTATCGTCAACTGACATTTATTGGCATTTTGAAAATTTGACATTTACCGTGGTTCCTATTGGTTGCATGTCACAGAATATTTTATGTTGTTTATATTAAGGGGTTTTTATTTTATTTTTTTCAGTTAAATTTAGGTCAATTCCTCTTGGTCACAAATAGAAATACATATTACAAGTTGCTTAATTCAAGACAAACTTTTAAAAATATCACAAAATTTATATGAATAACTGTTAAAATTGAGAACATTTATGTATTTTAATAAAATAATTTCCAATTAATTCCCAAAGTAATAATATCCAAAAAATTTTATTGTCAACTGACATTTATTGGCAGTTTCAAAAATTTTACATTTGCCGTGGTTTCTATTAGTTATATGTCACAAAATATTTTATGCCGCTTAATATTAAGGGGCATTTATATTTTTTTAATTTACCTTTCGTACATTAAGATTGATATTTATTGTTTATAAATTTCAAGCATTGTTAAAGTGGATAATGCCTTGACTCATTTTTTTTCAATACTACACTAGCCTGCTGTTGTTAAAATATGATAAAAAAAACAGTTATTAATGAATAATTAGTGCGATAGTGCATGCGGCTTTGTCTAGAAAGCGTAAATACCAAACTATTAAAATAATTATTACGACTTGGGTGCTTGAATAATGTTGGTTACTGTGCCAGTACCCATACAATAGCAAACTTAAAAAAATTCTCCTTTAAAATCTATTCTATTCGCTTTTATTTTAATAATTTGCCGGAAACTTAAATACGCATATAAAAGATTATAATTTAAAAACAAATATATTTCTTATCTTATCAATCGACGTAACTATAACTGATTTTCCTCTATTTACATCATTAGTAAAGCTGCACACCGAAATGGATGAGAAAAAGGGTACGCCCAGATTCGGCGGCTCGAAAGTATCCGAAATAGCCAATATTTTCCAAAATCGCGTGCCAAACAATCAGAAAGAAGATATTTTCGGACCGCTAAGGAAACCACAAAAACCAAACAATCCACCCACGGATAAAGTCGACGTTGAGCCGGCAAACGTTACCGTAATGAGAACCGAATCGCACGTAACGAGATTCAATAATGCCCGAGCAATGTTTGAGAAATTGGGCTCGGAAGACCATCACAAACCTTCCAGTAGGGTGTTTCCATTGCAAGGTACCAAAAGCGCTTCAAGTATCCAGGACAGGTCCAGAAGTAGTTCAGTTAATAGTGAGACGCGCGAAACAAAATCGCAAAGTTCACGTTCACCTTCACCGCCTAAACCCCATTATCGACATGAAAAGATTAGCAACAGTGTGCCTTCATTGGAAGAAAATCGGAAATCTAATGGGATTAATAATGGTAATGTAATGGTGATGAAGACAAATGGGAACGACTTGAATTCGGATCCGGATCGAATTAAACCATTGATCATGAAAAAGCCGGAAAAGCCTGAACGTAAATTTACAGCAAAGAATTGATTGAGAGACAGAAAAATTGGACGTCACATTTTTCAAAAAACCGTAGTCCTAGATATAGTAGCGATCCAAATAATAAAGAAGTTAAATTTGCTGTTAGTAACAAGGAGACTTCACAACAAATGAAAAACTCGGCAGCTACGAGAAGCGCTTCGTTTAACAACAATTCTAGGTAAGTTCCAAATTGACCCATTATTAAAAAAAAATCATTAAATATACTTATAGACTAATCAGCCCTCCAACTTCTCCACCTCCTGAACCACCTGTTCGAACTGAAGCCTCCAAACGCTCGAATTACCTTAGAAAAGATCGACCAGTTTCCTGTGGAATTCTTCCAGTAACAAAATCGACTTCTCCAAGCAATGATTCAAAAGAAAAACGGTCTAGTCTAATATTATCTCCAACTAGTGAGACCTTCAAAGAGTCACCTCCAAAATACAAGTCTTCACCTGAAACTGCACACGTTCCAGCATCTGATAAAAAGGAACTGGTACCTAAGTGTTTGTTCAAGGACGAGAGCAGTGGTGATAGTCTTCATATACCTGGACACACGTCCGTTAACAAATCTCCCTTGGAGGACAATGAAACGAGCCGAGAGAACCTATCCGCTACTTCTGGTAGTTTATCGTCATTAAGCCCTCCAAGTAGCCCCAGTAAATTAAAATCGGAACAGGAGAAGCAGGAGGAAGAAAGCAATGAAAAGTCGCTTTTAGGTAAGCTCACGAATCACGCACCATGCTAGACTAGTTTCAAGCCACATTTTTCGCATTCACTCAAGTCCCCTTAAGATGTGGGCAGTTTAAAAGGAGCAAATAAACGAACGTTGCAGGAACGAATCGAATTTATTTATAGAACGACCGTGTTTCATGTATGTATGTGTATGTGAAGCAGCAGCAGCAGCACAAGGCAAAAGGCTTCTTTCTCAGTTTTCAGTTTGTCGCGTCTCAATTTTGCGTCACTATTCCGTCCTCTGAAATATCATTTTCTTTTCTAATGGCCCCAGCCGAGGACCGAACTCCTTTTAGGTATTGTTCACACGTATTTAGTCTGTAATTGTGAAGAATGTGTTTAAGAATAAGACTGTTGTGTATAGATTGCTCAGGTTTGTAAAAAGTGTCTGTATGTGTGCGAATTGTTGTTTCCTGTTGTTTATGTAACGTCATCCTCCTTTTACTTTTTTGCTTTCGGACCTGTTTCGGAACTCTTCCAACCATAACGTTGCATAATTTTTCCTATTTATACTGGTTCTAATTAGTTCAGGAGCCAAAATGATGTCTTTGTTGACGACACACTGAGAGAAACAGAGAGAGCAGGGGCCGTCCCACTGAAAAACTGAATCACTTATATCCGCTTAATTTTAACTACAATTTCCTCATTCGAGGCGCAAAGGTGAAGTTCACTAACATTTGTTTGTTTTGAAACTTTGTTGCATGCACAGTGTATTTACATATATTTTTAAGTTTTATCGAATGTTCGTCTACATAGCATATTGACCTGGTCTTTTGCAATTGGCATGTTGACTTGCCAATAATCTTTATTTAACAGGGTGGTTCCTGTAATAACTTTCAACGAGCTGTTAGGGAAGATGAATCTTTCATTCAGTTCCTACGTGCAGGATGTGTCGGACTAGCCAAGCGGGTCTGCATTTTTCAATGTTTCTGCAATACATTTGTTTTTTATCGTTTAATGCTTGATGTCCGGCTTCATACCTTTTGTATAAAGTGTTTTGAAATTCCAAGACTCTGGTTATAGACATTCCGCATTTGTGAATTGTAATTCCCAAGAGGAACTTCCTGTTAAAGACATTTTGGGAGACAAAAGTCGCTCGACAACGTTGAAAATACATATTTTATTTCGTTTTCGAATAAATATCTCTAAGTATTTCGACTTCAATTCGCTGAACTGACCTTAAATGATTTCAAGTTTTTATGAAGAAATACGCGTGTAGGTGCGTTGCCCCACTTATCTGAAAGCAGTTCGAAATACAAATTATGTTATCAAAAAATTAATTCTGGGTTTCTGGGTTGTCAAATACTTGGGCGTTCTCTACAACTGTTCATTTGTCTCCATAGCATATTAATCGGGCCGCACGAAGTAAGTGTTGAAATGCGCTTTTTTCTTCTTCAATGGTAACATCTGTTTTTGTGTTGATGCCTTTGGTAACACTTAATTTTTATATGTTTACGTTATAATTTCAAAGACGCTCTCTTATTCTAAATGTATGCAGTGATGCTTTAACAAATAATAAAATTTTGTTATCGAGAATTTTGATCGAATTCCTTTTCAGAACCATTTAAATCAGGTCGGTAATGTCGTTTTTTAATACAATTCCTCGGCTGAAGGCCATAAACATATTAAAAGCAAGCGAAGAGGCACATATCATAGAATGAAAATTAAAAATTCCCATCGCATTTTGCATTGACTGAAGATTTTTCCAAAGTTCCACTTCATTCTATATGCCCATGGGCAAATTTAACACTAATCAATTCTCTTTTAATTGAACTTGTTTTTCAACAATCTTCCAAAGCTGTCATCCCATACTTACAGCCGGATTTCTGTAACTTTTCAAAATAGGTGATATAAACCATACTCTGTAGAAGGCAAGTCAGGCGAGTAAGATGTATTATCATATTAATCAGATGATTAATTTATTAGAGTGTTGCTCGTTGGCACGAAATAATAAATGTTCGTCTGAATGCACCTTTAAGTTTGGCTAAATATCAATATAACAATGGTTTTTTTATATTTTTTTTCCAGTTGAAAAAATTGTTTTTGTTTCTATAAATATCCCTGACCAATACAATTTCTTGGAATATTGGCCCTAAATTTAGGATCGATTGTAACTGTTATGCATTGAACAACGTTAATGGTAAAAAAATCGATCAGTCGACCCATTTATGACCGATTTAGCAGTCGAATCAAGTCTAGCTGTGCTTGTTAATTTTTAATTTTTCCGCTCGACTAGCAAATCTAAGGCCATTTCTGATGAGGTTAATTAATTGAAGTCACGATGGGAAGCCCCCTTTATATTTGCATTAAATTTCTATTATTTACGGTATTTTCTCACGGATATTGCTACTGTTGACACGAACTTGTTCTCTAAGTTACGTCAGTTGCAATTGTATTACGCATAAGACTATAACAAACCATTTTGCTTTTAGGTAACCATGAAACAACTCATAAAGAGAACAAGACTGATGATCCGCTCGTTGTGCCAAGACGAACGAAAGTTTCCAGTATTTCCCTTAACATTCCCGCGGCCGGTTTGGGAAGTAGGCCATCTTCAATTATTACCACCTCAGATGAAGGTTCATTTTCTCTATTGAAACAATATAGGACGACCTCAAATTCTTTTAGTTGCAGGAGGTTTTAATGAACCTTCACCGAAAATAGAGGCGAGACTCAAGCCACACGAGGAGTCCCTTTACGATTTCCCCATAAACGAGGATGCTCCTGTCGAGTATAATGATAATTCACCCGAAAACGTTAACGAAGAAGGAAACTCTGAACGAGAATTTGTCGTTATTCCAGAAAATCCGACAAAACTAACTCAGGCTGAAATTGAAGCTTTGTACGCCGTTCCTAATAAAAATAAAGGCGTTATTGCAGTAATAGAGCATTTATATGCTACCTTCTTAAAAAGTAACTAAAAGTATGGTTTTTTAGGTTCCTGAAAGAAAAAATTTGGAAATTTGAAAAATCCTTGTCGCCAACTGATTCGGAAGCTGGCTATGCAGTTCCTTATCGTTCCCCGAGCATGTATCAACAAAAATCATTCACATCAACTGACTCAGATGTGTCCCAAGTGACAATTGTACCTGCTCAGAAATCGATAGATTCAGACCTCATGTATCACAATGATCCCATACCCGAATCGGTACTTTCACAGTTAGACAGCGAGGAAGAGAGTTTCGAAAAACATTGTCAGTATTTTTTGGACGAGGAACGGGATCACTGTCAAAGGGAGAAATTGCTATTGATCAGCAGGGAAGTATTGCAAACAGAAAAATCGGCACGAAGTCCTGAAAATCAACGATCTGAAGCTAATATATTGGATTTGAACGACATGGAATTTGCCGATTCCAGTGATACCGAACAAGAGAAAGAGAACAGGATTGGTAATGAAGCGGACGCAATGACTCCGGACGAAGCTGAGAATCTTCTAAGTTCAAAGTGAGTTGTTTTTGAAATGCACCAACTGTTTTTTTGTTAAAATTAAGTTGCGTGAACGTCGGGTTCTAATCCAAACACCATAATTAATAAAAATTGTTTTATTTTCATAATGGCCGTGTTTGACAAATAGAATTCTGGAGAAAAAGATTAGGTGAGTTCAAGATTGAGTTGACTAAATCTGGGAGTCGGCTGTTCACGTCTTAACCAAAACACATTTGGGGTGTCGTTGCCATCCACAATTTTAACATTTTTTGGGGTTGCTTATGTGTCTGTCACTGTTATCGATCCCAGTAATTCATAATTGTTATTAACATCTCTACATCTCCTTCAGCTTTTGTTGAATAATTAGTTCTTTGTCTTGTATCTGTAAGCCATGCAGCGTTCTTAAAATCGTTCCTAGTAAAATCTAGCAAGTATTCCTGCTATAAAATTTAAAGGTGAAAACATGATTTCCATTTGAAAATTCAACTTTCAGACCAGATCTTCTATCTGATGAAGAAGCGCAAGAAGTTGCAAGACTGCTCCACGTCAAAGATCAAAGAATACACAAATGGCCTGCGACAACGGGTTCCATATTGCCAGACTCCGTCACGACGTCAATACATGATTCCTCAGGCCCAGTTTCCTTAAATGACAGTTTAGGTAATCGTTTATTTTTAAATGTTCATGCACCTATAATTAGCAATATTAGGGCCTCCATCTCTCCAAGAAGAACCTTCTATGCACGATAGCAACGAAAAAAACTTAATTCCAGATAATAAGAAGGACGTGGAACCATTGTCTCAATATTACGAGTCTACTTCCAGCCTAGATATGTCCACTCAAGATGAGGAAGAATTTTTAAGTCATTCCAAATTTGATGCCAGCGTTTCTGCATCGGATTCTGGTCTAATAGGTAAATTTTCTAATTTAATTCTAGAAGATTGTTCTACTCTACTCTCTATCCAGATTCAGTAACAAGTATATCAGATGCAAACAATCTAGAAGAAGTAACAGATTTCGTGCCAAGACCAGTTCCAATTATAGGAGTAGAACACGGTGTGCACTATTACGAGGACGGCCATTTCTGGATGGAAGTTCCTGGTTTACCATTAGAAGAGGAAGACGACGACTTGGAGTATCCAATTTATGTTCCTAAACCTACAAAAGTAAACTTTTCCAATAATCCTATTCAAGTATTTTCAACGTTCAGTATATCGGAATATGATCGGTAAGTTTCTATTAATATTTGCAGAAAAGTATGAATGTTAAGTAATTAATTCAAGACGTAACGAAGAT
Organism: Hypothenemus hampei; assembly: GCA_013372445.1. Lineage (NCBI taxonomy): Eukaryota > Metazoa > Arthropoda > Insecta > Coleoptera > Curculionidae > Hypothenemus > Hypothenemus hampei. The sequence goes on along the minus strand of JABRWK010000129.1, from coordinate 87,130 downwards.
GTTGATCCAGTTGCCGCATCCGCAGAATACGAGTTGGAAAAACGAGTTGAAAAAATGGAAGTATTCCCAGTTGAACTGATTAAAGGACCGGAAGGACTGGGTTTAAGTATTATAGGGATGGGTGTTGGAGCAGACGCAGGACTAGAAAAACTAGGTAGGATGTTTATCTCTGGTTGGCTAAAACTTTCTCATTAAATTTTAAACGTTTTCAAAGGTATTTTTGTCAAAACCATTACCGCTAATGGGGCTGCTGCCAAAGATGGACGCATAAAAGTAAACGATCAAATTATCGAAGTCGATGGCAAAAGTTTAGTTGGAGTTACTCAAGCTTATGCAGCCAGCGTACTGAGAAACACATCAGGATTGGTTAAATTTAGCATAGGTTTACTGCCAATTGGATTATAAAGATAAGTTTTTAAAGAGTTCGTTTTAGGCAGAGAACGTGATCCTGAAAATAGCGAAGTGGCTCAGTTAATTAGACAGAGTTTACAAGCTGATAGGGAGAGAGAGGAAAGACGACAGAGGATCCTGGAAGCTGAACAACAACAGAGCGATGCGAGTACAGTACAACTAACCGGTAATTTACTAAGTTCATTGGAAAAATCTTTATCCTTTTAAAACTGTATAAAATATTAGGATCGGCAAATACTAGCGTGAGTGATGGTCCAGTTAGTCCAACAGTAAACCAGGAATGCCTTTTTGATAATGAACAGGATAACTCGGAATCCTTAAGGAATCTTTTACAAGAGGTAAACATTTTAATAAACCATGTGTGTGCTGACTGTTTAAGCATCCCATTTGTCGCTGCACTTTAAAGCCATTTTGTAACGAAACTGTAGTGTGTGTTGTTTTTTGTCATTAATATATGTTGTATGTTACGCAGACGCAACGCAAGCTAAGATTGTCTGAGCATGAAGTTGCGAGGCTTAAATCTAAGGTAGGTCACTTAAATGTAGCTTTTATTCTGTATGAATCAGCTTTGATTATCCTTAAAGAAATTAGTATAACGAAGAAAAAAAAATGTTTTTTTTTTAGATAATGGAACAGAATGGTATGAAACCAGATGATTCGGAAAAATTCGAACAAGTCAATGCGAAACTGAGAGAAACTGAACGATTGTTGGCAACCTCAAGAAAGGAAGCACAAACCTTTCAAAATATGCTCGAACAATCCCAAGCGCAGTATCAACAATTGGAAAAAAAGTACAGCAAAGCTAAACAACTGGTCAGGGAATTCCAGCAAAGAGAACACGAACTGATGCATCGAGAGGATTTTTATCAGCAACTATTACAAGAAAAAGATACAGAATACAATGCTCTTGTAAAAAATTTAAAAGATAGGATTATTGCTTTGGAACAGGACCTATTAGGTGAGTTTGAAACTAAATGGGAGCCAAAAATTCTAATTTGAATTGATTTATATCAGATACTCAAAGAAAAGCAGGTTTACCAATGGTGCTTCCTTACGATAATAGTAATGTGAAACAATTGACTCCTCAAATGTCCAGACGTCAACCACCCAAAGCGACACTTCAATCGTTGAATCCAGAATTTTCAGATACTGAAGTGTCGGATCAGAGTCCAGATGAAGATAAAACGGCGACAGTCGAAAGGAAACTACCGGCCAAAGAAGAGCTCGATCGTGCGGTATGTAACAGGTTTGGCAATCTTTGATTCTTACGGCTGAATTTCTAACAAGAGGGGGCAAATGGTTCGGTGTACATCACCGTAAGTGGTTTTTAACCAATTGAATAACAAATGGTCTATTCACATAAGGTGTTTGCATGTAAATGTTTAGGAAACCAGGCAAAATAACAACAGACGAGTTAAAGCAAAGTGATTACTCAGATTTGACTTCGATAAGCATGTGTTTACATTTAGATTCAGAGCAAGATCTGGTTATTCCCTCTTGTTCGAAAGCCTGTTGTATAGATGTGTCGCTTTGCATACCAATATTCACCAAATAGATAACTCATACTACCAGATCACGTCCAATAACGTATTGCTCTTTTGCACGCTAACATTTTTAGGTGCCGCCCCATGAATTGCTCGACATAACTGCGACCAAAAGCAAGGCTGAGCTTGCAACTCGCGGCTCCTTGGCCAACCGGCAATTGCCCAGTGGCAAAAAAGGCTCACTGAGTAACAGCAGTTCCGATTACGGACTAGACGAGAGCTACAATTCAGGCGATGAGCTGACTGATTCGACCGCTTACTCGTCGATTCCGAGACATTACAAGACGAGCGCAAGTCACGTCGTATCCAACAGACCCACATCGCTAAGCACTAACCCTCATTATATTATTCAACCGGTATGTCGTCAGTTGCTTTACCGTTTTCAGTGGCGTAGAGAAGTGTATCCAACCCAACGCCACTGATCCCAGATTGAGGAATCACAAGCGTACAAAATTTATACTGGAGACTCCTAATACACTTACGCATTGTGTATTATTTGTAAATACTATTTTATATTATAAATAACAGTAGGCTGTATTATACACAGAATTTTACTTATCTCTTTTTGTACACTGGTGATGTCTTTCAATCAATAATCTTTGCCTCTTAAGTCTTTAACAAAATTGCTTCTTGTTGTATATTTCTCTATTAGCAATACACATCTGTTCACCATCAACAGCGCACGCATCAGCAACAATATGATCAGTACACCACCGTCCAGTACAGTGAAGTGCAAAAAACAAACACCCAACATTCGGTCCAGGTACTGCTGATACTTTCTCAGTGGGATTTTTAATTAATTTTTTTTGTAGAACGTCACTAGTGGCCAATCTACCGGTGTGGTTTACGCTCGGGTGCAGAAAGACTCGAGGACGGACGAAGTAACATCATCATGGACCGATGGAGGTGGAGCAACGGGAACTACAGGAGTCATCACCGTTGGCCCACCAGCTTCATTGGCCGAACAACTTAAACAAGTTAGTTTCTCATACGGAGTCATAAAAATTACATAGCAATTAAATTATTTTTCTGAATAGGTGTTGGCTGATAGAGAAAAACAACGGATTAGCGGTGATAGCGTGAGCAGTTCCACAGATGAACTGAATGAGAAATCTAAAGAAGATCCTGCTCACCATTTACTTGAAGAAATCAGGCAAGCAGTAAGCGAAGCTAACGCCAAAGGTATAGATAAACGTTCAGCACGAAACTTGACTCAGTGTTCATATAAATTTGTTCTCCCAGTAAAAAGAGTGGTACCAGTCACATTGTCGCCTCCAGGAAGTACTCCGTGGCACCACCAAGGCAACACATCACCAGAACCACCATCTCCCTCAAGCCTAAGCTCAGGCTCAGTGTCTCCATCGAGACATGACACATCTTGGGCGACAACAGATCTGAGTTTGTCTTCTTGTAGTATTGCCAGTGAGAAACGCGCGTCTCATTTCTGGCATTCTGTGCCAGTTAATGAATGGAATAAGGATCAAGTTTGTCAATGGTTATTACAAATTGGCTTGGAACAGCACATTCAAAAATTTGCCGAACTTCAAGTGAACGGAAGCGCTCTATTATTGCTTACATCAGCGGATTTTAAAATTTTAGGAATTACTAGTGACGATAAAAACCGTTTAAAACGAAAAATTAAAGAACTGAAAGCACAGGTGGAGAAAGAGAGGAAACAACTGGAAAAGGATCGCAAAGAAAAAGAGAAACAACTGCGTAAAGCGGAGAAGGCCAGTAAGAAGAAGTGAAGATGCTCTTAACCAAGAAGTAGCCACTTTTATTCAGTTAGTTGGTACAATGTAGTACCAAGTGGAGAGGCCATAAACGTTGTTAAATGTATAATTTTACGAAGAAGTGAGATGTAAATACTGTTTAAGGAGTTCTTTTTTACAATATTGACAACTCTTTTTTTTTTCACTTCAGTCCAGCATAAACTGGAATTTTTACGTGCAATAAGCTCGTCCTCAGACTAAATAACATGGTATTTCGTAAATAAACTTTAGATGTCTTATGATAGTAAATAAAAAATTATAAAATAGGAACGATCACTATTGGTCGTGGGCCGATTTTTAGCCATAACTAAGGAATTCACAAGGTCATACTGTTTTTTCTTAATCGCATCCACATACAACGTAAATTTTAACATCGTATGCTGTATATAATAGTTTGATTTTATTGAAATTGTACTTATCTACCTTTTGTTTTCCTATTTATTTATGTTCCTTTTTGCTCTTTTGTTTTTTTAGAGTTCACTAACCAAATATTCGTATTGTTATAGCATGAAATTGTGATAATTTCTATTTGGATTTGTGTTTTTTCTATATTTAATTGGCAACTTCTTATGTATAACATTTTGTAAATGTTTTTCTTCATTATTTATTTTTTAATTGACGAGCTGCTTTAAAACGCTTAATTTTACAACCAGAGAAGCTTTGCATATAGAAAAATGGTACGTACAAAGAGGGCAATCAAAGCAAAAAAAGATTTTCAATATCAAAACGACAAGAGATGTTTATTTTCACAATTTTGTTTCGTTTTTAGGGACCAATTATGCTTTTTTAATCTGCACATACGTATACAACAAATTTTGCTCAATCTTTTAGTTTTCTTTTTTTTTGGAGCAGCTACGTTCACTCTAGTTTTTAACGATGTTTGTGATGTATTTTTAACTTTTTATAATTTATAAATCAAAATAAGTATATAGACGCGTAAAAACAATAAAATCGACAATGTATTTGTAAGGCAGTTGTGTTATTTTGGTATTAATATAAATACATATTATGTATCGAGAGATGTAAGTTAATCTTTACACCAATTATATTGATGGTGGTTTATGTCCTAGCGAAATCAGGACTACATTTACTTAAATTGTCAAAAAGATACAATTACATCTCGAATTATGTACTATAATAAAAGTTATAAACTGTGAAGAAAAACTGAAAACGTGAGAAGAACGGGAAAATTAACACTTCACAGAAGTTGTCTTATGTCAACTTGATTCTCCCAAAGCTGCGAATTCCACGATGGGAAAAGTGATTTAAATGCTTCATCTTCTTCTCCTTGATGAAGAGTTACAACCGTAGCGCCTTCTCTTCCCTGTTCTCTAAGATAACTCTAAAATCAACTCATTAAAAAAATGAATAAAGCTTTCATACATCATACCTGCACTAAATCTCCACTTCGAGCCTTTTCGTCAGCATCGGCTCCATCACCAATCCATAAATACACTTTATTATCTTTGGGAACATCCAAAAACATGACATCATCAATGTTCAAATCGTCCTGATCAAAATCATGGACTTCTTCCACTTTGAAGTTGGCCGCTCCAGGACGTAACAATGCATGAAAAAGTCTTGGATGTTGTGCCGATCTTGTAGCTCTAGGACGCGCTTGTCCATAACTCCAATTGTGGAAGTACTGTGTGAATGCAACTGGTTCCGTACCCTAAATTACGATTGTTTTATATAAATTATGTTTATTGTCAAAAAGTTCTTTCTTTACCTGAGAAATTCGCTCTACGTGAGTCCAATTAGGACGTTGATTTTCCGCTAAGTATGCATCTGCTTTTTTCATCGATTCCTGTTTTTCCTGAGGAGTAGAACCGCGGCCGACCCAAACAAAGACATCTGCGTTGCCAGAGTCTAAAATAAAGACATCTTTCTCATCTAGTAAGGATTGTTCCAGAGGACGGCGTCCAATTTCTTCGACATTTAAAGACCCTAAATTCAAAAATGAGAAGAAAAATATTCGCTTGTAATTTTAACTTACCTGACGAGTCTGAGATGCGATATAGAGAAGCTGAATGTTCCTCGGATTTTTCGAATTGTGTATCATCTCCTCCAGTTGAGGCTTCTGGAACGGTCTCCCTAGAACCTCCTCCAAGAGCTTCAAAGAAATCGTCAAAGTCCGATTGAGGACTGAATTCATCTGCATGAAACGCAAAAGATTAGTATAAAATTGAAACTGTTGCCAATATACTTGCCTACAATAGTGACTTTAGCTTTTCCAGCATGATCTTGATCACGAATCTGACCTGCAGCAGCGATAGCTTTTAACTTTTCCACTCTTTTGGACGCAGTACCCACATAAACGTAAATATTTTTTCCAGTGTCCAGAATAAAACAGTCACCTTTATTCATTGAAGAGATATTCGGATCCACTTGTTTCACTCGGATATTTCTCGATCCTTTCACTTGAAACAATTGGGTTTCTGCATCGTCCGGATCCACATGCCTGAATCCAGATGAAACACCTCCCGGCTGGTAACGTACGCCCGATTTAAAGTACGACAAGAATAATTGTGATTCATGTTCTTGTTTTTCACGATGTTGAATTGGGTCGCCACCCAACAGTTCGTCCAATTGAACGGATAAAATTGCTGCCGCTCCTGCTTCATCCTTGTAAAGCAGGAAATGCAATAATAAGAATTATGTCGTGACTTTTGCTAATGAAAAAAAAGAGGTGTTGCAATCGATAGAAATTGGGTGAGGACAGATTAGGTTGTTATTTTTCTGCTTTTTCTAAGCAGGATAAAATTTTTGTTCATGGGTTTAAAATAAATTTTATGGGCGATCGTAAAACGATAAAATTTCGAGGTGTATTAGTTACAAATAGACAGTTTTGGGATCACTATTCCGAAAATAGATTGTAATTGTAATGCTTGGCAGGATATGTATTGTCGAAAGACGCCTGTCTTTTGTTTTTCATTGTGATTCACCAATCATACAGGTACCTGTGTAGTTTCAGAACCCAACCAGAAATGGACATCCCAAGATTTGTCCCCACGACTATTTATCTTTGTCTGAAACACAAATTGACATTGTTAGAGTAATTTTAGTCAAGTCGAGTACAGAATACTTACATTGAGAACGATATACGAGTCACCACTGTAAAATTTCCCATACTGGTCCTTCGGATAAGGCACCGGCTTAAAATCCTGAAAACAATAGAAGACTTAATTTAGATTAAAATGTTCCTGCTGTTAACCTTTCGGAGAACATTATCCAGGGCATTACACCCCTGAGAAAATGGTTGTCCGATTTTAAACGCCTTTTCGAAGCGACCTTTTCTGATTGCCTTGACCAAATAGAAGACGGTTAATATAGCAATATTTAGAGTTTTAAAAGAGTAACAATATGAAGTGAGTCTCATTTTAAGAATTCCACCATCATACAAGACTAATGACTAAAAACTCCCCTATTTATTACGTATCACAAATGACGTCTTTTAGTTATAAATAAATAATCTATGTTTGTTAATCAATCTTATTTCCGGTTTATTGAGTTCTAAAACAAATTTATTGTTTAATAGATGCAATGAAGCAGAACGACAGGGATAAAATTGTCGCTAATTCCATGTATGAATTTGGGACGCATTAAGTATTTATATTTGAAGGGGGTTACGTGATAAAGGAGATTACGAGGATATGTTTAGTGCCCTTCATGATAACTGTCCCTATATGTTTATGTTGTAGATAATGTATGAAAAACATATCGTAAAAATACTTGAGGCCAAATCAAAAGCAACAATGAGTAGAAACATCATTTTTAAACTTTAATAGAATTGAAAATTTTGAAGACGTCACTTGCATACAAATCTATGATCCAGAAGACTAAACGGCAATTAATGGAATGAAAGCTTTTTAGATCTCCATGACCAAAGGAATTTCAAAACAATGAGTCAGCACCCAACTCGCTAATTGAACTAATAAACTTCCTGATTTGATGTTTGAATTAGTGGAACAGTCACCTTATTCACCTAATTTAGATCCTTCTGATTATTATCTCTTTGTTAAACTTAGAAAAAAAGCGTAAAATTTTCTATTAGCGAGGACATGATTGGAACTTTAGAAAATGGTTTGCAAGCCAACGCAAATTTTGTTTTTGTCATGTTTAGAGGCTATTAAAAGCATTGAAACGCTCTATTTTCTAAAAAAAAACTATAAATAACCTAAGTATAATATAAAAAAATGTAAATGTGACAACTAAAACAAACTTATTATTTCTTTTTTGTTGAAAAAACACGTCTCTAGAGACAAACAAAAAAGCAGGATCATTAATCAATACAGAGTCTACACTAAATCCTAAATTCCCGCAGGAAAGATGTTATTAATTTTGTAATAAATTATTTACATCCCATGTATATAAATACGTTGTAAATCTTTCTGAATGTTGTCGAGCATTAAAACAGGTGCGTTCTTTCAGGTTAATTCTCTGATTTATCATGGTAACATTATATAATTTATGCATGAATTACTTTAGTACATGGACCATGTTGTATGCTATTAATTAAATACAGGAATTATAGCATGATTTTGCGAAGACCTGCACAGAGAGACTCCTTTTAAACGATGAAGAATCTTAAAAATTCCAGAAAATAAAACCAAGTTGAAGCTAATTTAAACAAGAAAAGTTACACAACAGTAAAATGACATCGACATATCGTCTTTTTCTTAAAACTACCTAACTTTCTACTTCATCATCCAAACTTTAAAAGTGGAGGCTTTTCTGTTGCTTTGTTTGCTAAAGCTATATACCTCAGTTATGAGCAAAACATATGTAAAACCTTTTAGACCTTGAAATTGGATAAATTTTATTTAATCAAGCCAGGAAGTCGTCATTCTGATTTGTGAAAAAATTTTGAAATAAAAATATTTTTTCGTTCAAAAATATGACAATCTTAACACAATTATCAGAGCCTAAAAGTTCTGAAAGTGTTTAGCGTAATTGCAACCTGCGATTTCTTACAGATGTTCTTAGGTGCCACCATGTGAGTTTCAACACAATTCTAGGACATAACGGTTGTTTCACATCTAATTTTAAAGCTTAAAAAAAATGTGTTACACATATTCTTTGAAATTTAACGAAAATAGACTAATTAAGAGGTGGTGAAGTTGAAGTCCATTCAAAAGTCTACGAATATAAAGCTCACATTCGAGGTAAACAACACATAAATCTGCGTCTAAAAATAAGAAGATTTGTTGTCAAGATAGCTATGTAAAACCGCTATCAAAGAAAATTGTTTGAACACACATAATTTGTTTAAATGTCTAATAGACTTATTATGTTGTGTAGGAGTCAAAAAATCGATTCAATTTCCCAGACCAGACTGGAAAGTGAATTATTTGAGCCGCAAAATAGCAATTACAAACATGCAATAGACGTGAAATACTATGAGGAGCAGTGTATTAATAACGTTTCGTCTAATTAATGTGAACTTACAATTACTATTAAGCATTGTATTTCAAAATATTATTTTACTTTACTCAATAAACAAAAAAAATGAGTCGTTGTCTAAAAATAATAGCAGGAATTAAGTGAATCTCTATTTTTAACGAACTCTATTCAAGCTCTATCGATCAAAACGTCTACTTTGTCTAAATAAACTAGTTGTTAACATTTGAAATAAACAAAATCCAGTGATTTTAATGGAGTGCACTGACAAATTGTCGTATGTTTAATACAGGAAATCGAAAAAGTATCTGAATCATAAACATTTAAAGAGGAAAAATACCAGTTGTGGTTGAAAATTAAGAATCAAGGGCAGACCACCGGTTTGCAATTAAAGTTTAATTCAAGGCATAAACTAATAATTTTCTATTTTTATAGAAAATAGAAGTAGTTCAGTGGAGGAAAAATTTTAAAAATGCGTTTTTAAAGGTAAAAATTTAAATGATTACTTGCCATGTGTGCAAATAAACACACGATATTGCGGCCCTGATAAGATTGTTTAGTTACGAAAAAAAATTCAAGCTTTAACTATAGAATAACAATAATTAGAAAAAAAAATTATTCACTGACCTCGACTCTATAAATTTCCAAACCAGCTTGCTGGCCCGCATTTTCAAATGCTGATTCCATGACGACAATTCTAGCGTGATCACTTCGACGATGAGGGTCGCAGGATTGATAATATCTTACCGCTGCTTTGGCACTAGGAGAACTGCGCCGTCTGATGTGGATGATTCAGAAAAAAATCCGGAACTGCGCTCGGAAACACTGTCAATGATTAATCAGCAAATATAGACATTTTTTCCGTTCAAGTTCTGATGATGTGTAACGAAATTTTTGAATGACAGATACTGTATAAAACAATCTATCTCAATAGATCACAAGGGTCTTCTGGAAAACCTACTAAGTTAATTTTGCCAAAACAATAGATACTTTTATTAAAAATCATATGATTTTTTGTTACAAAAAAAAGAAATTAAATTAATCTTCCACGTGATTCACCATATCCTTGCCAAGAACGGAAGAACTGAGTAAAACTAGCTGGTTCAGATCCCTAAATCCAATAATGTTTCAATAGAAATCCCAAATATAAACCACACATTAATCTTTACCTGTGTAATTCGTTGAACATGAGTCCAGGAAGGTCGTTGATGTTCAGACAAATACAAATCAGCCTTCTTCAGGGATTCTTTTTTCTCTTGAGAAGTAGCACGTCTACCAACCCAAACAAAGACATCTCCAGAACCTGAATCTAGAATAAATACATCGTTTTCATCCAGTAAGGATTGTTCCAAAGGACGACGACCAATAGTTTCAACACGAACAGAGCCTAGTAAAATAGTCTTCTCATTATGAAAATATTACTTTTAAATGACATTCACCAGATGCATCTGAAACTTTATACAATGCGGCGGCACGTTCTTCTGAAGTTTCAAATTGAGCATCATCGCCTCCAGAGGACGCTTCGGAAATTGAATTTTTGGAACCACCACCAAGAGCACGGAAGAAATTGTCGAAATCTGACTGTGGACTGTATTCATCTGGAATACAAAAGTATCCCTTTAATAAATATCAATTGTAAAACGACTTTTTTACCAATTATACTAATTCTGGACCGTCCAGAATGATCCTGATCTCTAATCTGATTGGCAGCAGCGGTAGCCTTTAATTTTTCTGTTCGTCTGGCATTGGCTCCTACGTATACGTAAATATCATTTCCAGTGTCCAGAATAAAACAATCCCCTTTGTTCATTGACGAAACTTTTGGATCCACCTGCTTGACTCTAATATTTTTAGATCCTTTAACTTGAAACAATCTGGTTGCGCCTTGTTGATTTCTATCCACATGATGAAACCCAGACGAGACACCACCCGGCAAATAGCGCACTCCCGATTTAAAATAAGACAAAAACAATTGAGATTCGTGATCTTGTGTTTCACGATGTTGAACTGGGTCACCGCCTAATTGGTCGTCCAATTGCACAGCCAATATAGCAGCGGCTCCAGATTCATCCTGAAAACCCCTTAAAATAAATAGATTTGCTTACATGAAGAAACTATTTGTACCTGACTGGTTTGAGATCCAAGCCAGAAATGGATATCCCAAGATTTTTGACCTCGTTTGTTGACTTGAGTCTTAATAAAACCAAATATAAAGAATATTATGATATTTATCTCTTAAAAATCTACTTACATTTAGGACGATGTATGAGTCTCCAGTGTAAAATTTGCCATACTGATTTTTAGGATAGGGAACCGGCTTAAAATCCTTGAAAATCCAAATTAAATTTATACTTAATTTAACGGGAAAATAACTCAAAACTTTACTTCAATTCTCCATATTTTCAAGCCAGCCTCTCTGCCGGCATGTTCAAATGCTGGTTCTCTAGCATTAGGTCTTGATACAGCAGCCGCAGCAAGTCCAATTAGCAATAAGAAAATTGAAAATGTAAGCTTTCCGAATGTCATGTTAGCACACACTTTAAGATCAACAGTTAACGTTTCAAATGTTGTTTAACTTGATCTCGTTATGTTTGTCTTATTACTGGTATGATCTCATATATAAACTTGAGATTTCTCTTTATAAGACTGACCTAGAAGGTCAAGTCGAGCGCAAAAACAAGATAATTTAGTTTAGAATACGATAGAATACAAAAAAAACTCTATTTCATGTGAACTGAATGTTTACCAACATCAACCGGTTGGTGTTAAAACTCATATGTCCAACAGAAACCTTATTGTATACAGAGTGTCGTTAAATTAAATAATACATATTGAAAACGTGTATAAATTTACATAACTAAAGCAAAAAGTCTTTTCTTTGAGAATTGCTCGTTTGCTTTGCTTATTTTCAGTAAATTTCTCAACAAATTAAGTGCAAACGAGTGAATCTTTAAAAAAAATTAATCGTAATTTATCCTGTTTCTAGAAACTCTTGAAACTGTAGTATTTACTTAATGGAACCACTCTATATAACAGGAGTAAGAGCATTTTCAAGGAATTTGATAATTTAATTTGAGCTAATAGATATATGTTTTCAGAATCCAAAATAATAATTATAAATTCACCTTTTTCTTATCAGGTCAGCGGGGTGTTCCAGAAAAAATGTCTATGTTCTGTTACTATTACTTTTTTATTAATCTTAAAAGCACCACATCTACTTAAGCAAAAAATGTTCATCAGTAAATATTTCAATACAGATCGTTAAAAAAAAGATTCAATGACTAGATGCAAAATGGAAAGATGTTCTAAACAACTTACGTAACAACATTCTAATTATTACTAATTAGATTTGAATACTTTCATTTGAACGGCTTAAAAATCAACTTTCTTCGCCAAGTCCTTTGGTTTAAGTTTCAAAATTATCACAATGTCAATACTGGAAGCACATTTAAACCAAAAATTACAAATAAAAATCTCTATATAAGCAAAATGCAAACTGTTTCTAACATTGCCAGGATAATAGTTAATTTGGAAAGTGAGCAACATGAAATTGACCAGTTTTCATTAATATCTCTATTTGGCATGCTAGTAGTTGAGAGATATTGGGAGTTTCCTTCAGTCACTTTTCTTCTCTCCATCGTATCTTGAGCTCCACTACCTTAAAGAAATATTTGAATCAACCTGCCTGCTACATGCGAGAATAAGTTGAAAAGTTTCTGGGCTGTCTTATAAGACATTCAAATTTTCTTGTTTACAACTGCATTCCAAGAATAATAAGTTCTTTCCAAACAGCTATGCCAATTGTATTTTGCCATAGAAATACATAGATTTGGCCTATTAACATTAAGAAAATCTTGTTTTTATCAGAATTTGCACTATAAGAGTGTTATTGCTATGTCCAAAACCAGACACACACACTTTCACAGGTGCTTCATTCATCTTACGTATCAAATGTGGCTGCGTTTTATTTCTAAACATTGAGATATTCCATGCTGGTAGAAAATATTAGACAAACTCTTAAGAAATTCCAGTTACTAACATCTTTTTTCTGACTAGTAGGAACCTATTGCAAACGTGCTGGGCTAATATGTTGGGTAAAGGTAAAGCCAAACCCAGTTTCTTTAGGCCGGACATTATTTCTTAATTCATCCTCATATCAACCTTTTCATTACCTTCAAAAAAGTCATCTAAATCATCATCATCTTCGTCATCATTTAATGGGTTTATAGCATTACACAGGTCTTTAGTGCAGTAACAAAACTCAATAGAATTTGCAGTCTTGCAGTCATCCAGTTTGATACTTTCACAGGTCCTACTTAATATTAAGTTATCATTTGCTAAAAGTATCCAAGGTAAACAGATTTTTCCAAATAAATTAAGCCATTTCTTTACGTTTGCGGGTCAAACGACAACTTTTAGTATCTTCAGGACATTCTCTGGAAAATTTCGGATCTTGAATGGTAAAATTCGCACAGGAATTTTTATCTTCTTCATATTCACCACATGAATAACACTTGAGACTACTTGTTCTCGAAACTGTGAATTCCTGAGTTTGAAATACAAATGTTTTTATTGTGTTTTAACGAAACTTACTCAAAGAGATGCCTAGAAATAATGGCAGAAAACATTTTAACAGCATTATCATCAGGAAATTAATACGAGTATTGTTAATTTGGGCATTGCTATTAATAAATGTGGTTTAATTATTTAATGTGAAATTAATTGAACGAATTAGAACAAGAGGAAATTCTAGGAAAACAATACAACATAAACAAATATTGCAAATAGGAAAAGTACTATTAGAACCTCTGATGTTTGTTGGGTTGCCTAAATTTTACCTGGTTAGACAAAGATGGACAATCTGCAATATATATAGAAATGGGGTTGATGTTACTTACTATCGATATATCTAATATTGAATTAAAATGAAATTAATCACGTTAATTAGAAAGAAAAAATTAATTTACTTTTTTCTTACTTTGATAAAACATTAAATTCAATAATTAGTTAATAAATAAATAAATAAAAATTTTATTGACGAAAAAATTTTAATATCGATTCTATCTTATGTCGATATTAATTTTCATTCCCAGATATTTTTGACGGATGTAAGCTAATAGCGTTTTCCTTTGGTTGCACTTTTTGGCATTCAGTGTATTTCTATCCTTTATTACTGAAGGTATTAGAAAAGGATGGAAATACACTGAGTGCCAAAAAGTGCAACCAAAGGAAAACGCTATAATATTGTTGGTTCTGTCAGAGGGATATTTTACATAACCTTAAATTTCGATTTTTTAAAAATGTCATCTACAATAACGCAGACCAAAACCGAAAATCCACACGTTAAAAACAAAAATAAGAACTTACAACAGGCCACACAATCGAGAAATGAGAACGAGGCTATTGAAAATGTAAAAACTCTAGATAACATTTGTACCTTTACGAAATGCAAAAATAAAACCAATTTGATCGCTATCGATTGTAAGTTTTGCAAAGGTAGATTCTGTACAACACACGGTTTACCAGAAATTCACGGATGCGGAGAGGCGATTCGAAGGGAAGAGAGACGAGAATACATGCACCCCGAGCCAAAACTTACCCAAGAAAAACACGATCAAACTAAAACCAAATTAGACATGAAACTGAGACATATGCAACAGCAAAGGAAATCCAAACAGGGCTTTCAAAATAAGGGCAACAAGAAAAAATAAGGTCTAAATTCGCTTTACTATTATTTGAAAATTAAATATTTATATTTGAATTATAATAATATAAAATAATAAATGAAAGTTACAAACAAAAAGTTGCTGAAGTAGAATTTATAGCATCATAAATAAATGTGTTGTTCAGTGGCTTATATTGATTAGTAATAACTTTAATGACTTCTTGGGCAGCACATCCACCTAGAATTGAAGAAACTGAATGAAGCTCTGCTCCTCCATATCGACAAACTTCGTGAACTTTTTCATCTCTAAGAACGTGAGAGTAACCCCATTCATTCAACAATTTTCCAATTATTCCTGTCAATTATGTTTTAGTAAAATGCGTAATTAATATTACAATTATACCTTTAAGTTTTAAAATATCAGGTTCCACTTGATCATCCATTTGACCAGGATAAGCATTAAATTCATTGATGAACCTTTCCAAACCTCTAAGAATTACATAATAAAATATCAAACTATCCGGATCTTCTAAATACGATGTCAAATCTAAACTGGTTTTTTCATATTCATCTGCGATACAACTGCCTCGGATTAAGTAAAGTTCACTTGAATGTTTACAAAAATATTTCACCTAAAAATTTCACTTTCATTACAAATAAAAAATAGAAAGTAACCGAAAACTAACATCATTTTCAGTGATAGTCTCTTGAGGTAATCCTAAGTCTCTGGCAATTTGGGATGCTCTTCTATAAATACTTTCAGCTTGATGTTGCGCTTGTTTTTGATAGATATTTTGAAGTGTTACAAAACTATGAGTATCAGAAGCCATATCAGGTAGAGTTCCTTTCATAGGAAGCACTCCTTCTGATTTTACCATTTCTCTTAAAGCAGAACACATAATCCAAAACGAAGAGCTGTGTTGCGTTAGATTAACACAATTATCATCTTCCAATATAGTCTAGAAAAGGATCAAGTTAGGTTTAATAGATGATTTCCCTGTGAAATACCTGAACATGATTAGGAATCGCACGAGTAGCTACGCAAGTATTCACATAATGAAGCGCTTGTTCAAAGTTTTCTTCTAAAATTAAACGATTATTTCCATCTTCAGATTTACCAACGTCTTTTATCATTTCCTTTAAAAGTTCCTTTTCCTCTATTGTTTCAGGTAAATTTCCTAAAAATAAATACTCCAACCATCACTTAAAACACTAATTTATACGCATACCTCCATGATCATTTTTATATTTGTTCAAGAAATAGTACAAAATTACTACTGGTGGCACATGACTGATTTCCTTTCGCCCCAATTGTTCTATATTAATGCTACTTAAGTATTCTTCTAATGCTGGCCATAGTTTATCTAATCTTAAATCTGGAGATTCACTGTCAGGGTGGGCCTCTATAACTGTATGTTCTTTAATCTGTAGCCGAATGTAGCCCAAAAATCCGATGCTTCTACATACAATTAACGGTACTTCACATTCCCAAAGGTGTTTTGACAAAGGAATCAACGTTCTGAAAAAGAACATTAAAACTCAGGAATAAAAAAAGATGTAAATAACTGTATTACTATATTTGTTATAAAAAAAAATATTCAATATTTCAAAAATATGCTTAAAAAAGTTATTTAACCACTTTGTTTCTTTTTCAGGGCTTCAAGATACCGTCCAATAGCTTTCTGGACATAATCTTGTTCTAAGGTTTGTACAACTCTCTCTGTATCTCCTTTGCGATCCTTAGTCAAGGCCCGTAATGTTGCTCCACGCACTGTTTGTTTTGATACAAATCTAGGTAATGGAGGAATTTTTTCAAAAGTTTTAAAAAATTCTCCGCCCTCTCCAAACCCTCTTCTTTACTCTGAACAATTTCATCAATCAATCCAATTTCCAACGCTTCATTTGTTGTAAATAATTTACCAGTCGTTAAAGCTAGTTCAGTTTTCTTTTTCCAATGGTGTTTTCCATTGAGGCTGCAAACCACGATGGTGCAACCATGCCCAATTGTGTCTCATTGAGCCCAATAACGCTATTTGGTACCATGACTCGATATTCACAAGAGAGAGATAACAAACAGCCTCCAGCAGGAGCAGGACCATTGATAACTGCCACTGTGGGATATGTGGAACCATAAAGCGAAAGCCAAACGTCTTGTAAAATTGTCCAAAATTGTTTCAGTCGATCTATATTTGGTTTGTACATTTCCATAATGTCTAAGCCTGCAGAAAAGGTTTTGAAAGCACTTGTTATGATAGCACCACGACTATTATTTTCTTCTAGGTTTACTAAGGTCTCTTTGATCTGGCTTAGAAGTTCTAAATTTAAACTATTCACTGGAGGCCTTTGTAAGGTAATTAGAGCAATTCCAGTTTTATCGTTTACTTCCACATTTACTAATTTGGAACTGGAACTGTAGTTTCGAATTAATAGAGGAAAAAGTTGTCTGGAAAATTTTAGGTTCGCAAAAGCCATTTTGATGATTGAAACTGTTAAAAAGTATCTTAGAAAATGAGGCAAAGTCCAAAGGTTGTAATTTAAGTCTATGTATAAAAAAAGTAAATTGTATTTCTTCTTTTAAATAGTAAATATAACCTTAAATACATATGAAGTTAGCTATCACAGATGTTAGCTTTGTTCCAACAGAATAAAAGTAGAGCTCTAAAGTATGTAGGTATTCCTATCCGCCATTTTGGTTCCATCTTCTTCTTTATATTCTTCTTCTTATTCTCTTCTTATTAGAAAAATTATTGATAAAAGTGTGAATTTAAACCATAACCTATAATATAATACATTGTATTTATTTAGAATATTATTTGGTTTGGTAAGTTTACATTTTTTGTTACTATCTGTAAATATTTTCGATTTTTAGTTTGTTTGTAGATTAATTTTTATATTCAATAATGCCACAAAGGTGTCTTGAAAGCCAATCCATCAATAAACAAAATATAAGGAAATCGAGTGTTGAGTATTTGATTCTTTTAATTTTCACATTTTTTTATATTACCATATTTTCTAGAATCTGGTGAATAATAAAATAGAAAATCATTCAATCTTTATGTAAGGATAATCATGTCAACATATTACTATTATTTATTCTACGCGTAATTTTTTAAAGGTTGCTGAACTATATACATTTTTTTTCCTTTTACAATTGTGAGACAAATTTTTTATACAGTAGCCACGTACAGTAAAGTAATGTTTTACTAATTTTCTCATAACATCACAAATACACTCTGGAAAATATATCTCAGAGTTTTTAATCAATAATTCAGTTAATTGAAGCACTCCATTCCTAAGAATATGTTTCTTAAATTTGGAATAGTAATATTCACATAATAAAATTAAATGAAAAGTCTCTAGGCAGGGTTCTTTGAGTCCACCTTTATCTAAGATATCTTTGTATAATTTTGCAGTTGCAATGAATGTATTATTTGGAAGATTGTCCTTCATCAGGAAAGTAGTACAACTTTCGCAAGTTGTTTTAATGACTGCATTTGTTGCACTCCCAGCCAAATAAAAAACATTCTGCGAATTGTGCTCATCAAAGGAATTGCATAGATCAACAAACAATACAGAAGACACTTTCGAATCTGTGAGTATATCACGAGTTGGTGTACGCGTATTTTCGTCATTGGAAATGGGAACATTATTATTTTTCTTGTTTTTACAGAACGTAATCAGAAAATTGTCGGAATCGTTTGAATAATTCGTATGTTTAACGTCAGAAACATATTGACTTACTGAAATCATCCTTACCGCTCGCAAACATTGTAAAGCTGTAGGCGTTTTACCTTCTTTTCGACGAATTTGTGAAAAAATATTCTCAGTTGCGTCCTGAGTGAATCTATGTCCTAGTACAAAATCAAATCCATTTTTAAAAAGAAATTCGGCAATATCACAAAATGTTAAGGATGCTAAGATCATGGCATAATTTAATGGCTTCCAGTCTTTTTCAAAAACAGTGTTTTGAAATATTTCAATAACCCTGTGCATGAAAATATACTTCCAATCACAATTTCTTAATGTGATGGACATCTTTCTTAATTTAGAATTGATCAAACAGAACCATTCTTGTATGAGACGAATAAAAGATGCTGTTGTTACAGCTGTTGTTGGCAGTATATTTTCATGAACAGCCAATTCTAAGGCAGCTGCCGTCTGAAGTGAAAAGAAACGAATTGCCGAGCCAACGTTCATCTTATCAAAATTGGAAGGATAAATATCTTCTTGGCGTAAATGATATAAATGCCGAATTTCTAAATGGTTATCAATTTCGTACTGCCATAAATCTTTAATGTATGATCCACGAACCATATTCGTTGGTAATTTTTCAAGCTCAACATAAGCTTCAGGAAGATAAACTGGTTGACGCAAAAGAGCAGATTTTAAATTTTTCAAAATATGACAAACATCAGGAAATGCATAAATATTGTGTCCGTTGAAATCAAAGGAATTCACACGAGTTCCATTAGCTGAAACCTCGATATCAAAGGACCTCCACAAGCTTCTATTTCGACCATCTAAATCGGATGATAGTGCAACAACAAACAAACCACAACTTTCGATAGCCAAAATACAATCTTGTATGAATCCTTTGAGAATTGATATATCCATATATTTGGCCGAAGTTACATGGCAAGCAATCACCTGTTTCCATGGATTTTTCAAACCACGAACTAAGACCAGAAATATTTTGCTTCCCAAAACATTTGTGTCATTTCCTAATGTTACAAGTCCGACAAAGCTTCCTTTAAATTTGTCGAAATCTCGTTCACTGCTAATTACCATTTCGTCGTATGAAACAGTACAAAATCGATCGGTGAGTTCCATTGTATCAACTTTAAATTTAAGGAGCTCAATAACATTTTTAAAAATACCAAAATCCAAGTTGAATGTTTGTATACGACGCATAATGGTACTATAGCTAGGTAAAGGATATCCAGTATTACGAAGATATTCAAACCCATGTACTGATAAAGCAAACCGAAATTTAAGAGCTTTAATAATTGATTCACTTTCCCAATGACCTAAACGTTTGTCATGTAATAATTGAACTTGGTCATTATTTAAAAAAGACGATAAAGCAGTTTTTGAGTCTAATAAATTTTTGCGCAACTCAGTGTTCTGAGACTCTAATTCACTTATCCGATTTTTTAATTCTTTTTTTTCAAAATTTAGTGATTCAATTTCGGAACGTAATTTTTTCGCTTCATTAATTAAATCGTTTTTGTTTGATATTGGATGAATAAATGATGGATTAATTGATGTTAATTGAGTTTGAAGCATTTCATTTTGTTCTTCCAGGACTGGGACTAGGACAGGGGTTAAGGACGGGAACTGATTTTTCAGACATTTATTTTCTTCAAAGATATTTGATGTTCTAACGTCGGACTACATAACAGAAAATATATATGGATAAATATATGCTATTTAAATAAATTTGGCCCATATAGAGAAGATATTAAAGTGTCATATTTTATTAAAAATAAAAATAATCTAAAATAAATAAATAAATAAATTGCAATAAAAGTCTTTAAAACACTGTTTTAAGACATTCATCGTTATTTCTTCTGACCCTTCATATGTAATTACCTTTACTACTTTAAATACAGATCTCCTTTGCGGTAAAATCATTAATGGCGATGGATTTAGCATGTTGAATAAGGTAGGGACAGCGTTCGGCTTCAGTTTCTTCCAGTTATCTGCACGGTGTTCCTCAAATTGTGAATCCTCGAAATGCTTCTGGAAACAAAATAAAATAACTTATGTTAGATAACATTTTCATTTCTTATTGTTTGCTATACCTCACAAAGACGCGACCCACTTGTCGGAGTCCAATACATACGACCCATATTCTGGACCCATTTTGCCCTTCTTTCCTTATTCGCAGGAAACCGAAAAAAACGACAAACATCTCGTTCAGATCTACTGTTACACTTTATTGCAACACAACAAGGCATTTTCTAAAATTAATATTTGTAACATTAACACGATTTATTAAAATTATGGGCCCTCGAAATTATCTATAATGTATTTAATGGAAAAATTAATTCAAACCTTTAGAACAGCGGTGTCAGTTGATTTTATTATTCGATCGATTTTTTTCTCAGCTAATATTTAGGCAATCGACTCATGTATAATATTATATAGCTTGTTATGTTTTATTATACATATTATACTATGAAAGTCTTGTACCTCTTAATAATATCATATAGATAGAATGAAGTGGTTGTGATCATTTCAAAAAGCCATTGCGATTGACTCAATTGACACCCCTGTTTTAGAATAATAATAATTCAATTTACTAATGCATGTTCCTATAAAAAATTATTGAATAAACGATAAATACTGCAAATATACTTACGGTAAAAACACTAAAAATATCGACAATAAATAATTAATGAAGCACTTTAAAACTAAATTTTCTAAAAAAACACTAATTAATACACGTTTTTGTTCATTTACACATTAAATAGTTTGAAAAACCATAAAACAAACACTTTTTAAAACCGTTTAAATTCCGTTCATTTAAACAGAGCGCGACAGATCGTGACAGATAGTGACAGATGACTGATAGGTGGAACCAAAATGGCGGATAGGAATACTCACATCTATAGAGCCTTAAGT
>JABRWK010000129.1:47698-63228 GCA_013372445.1 Hypothenemus hampei | reverse complement strand
TAATAGTTTTTGCAAAAAAAAATATTTAATTTGTTAATTCTTGACTTTTTGAGGCTCTTTTTCTCAAAAACGAATCGATAAATTTAAAACCTAATTAGGCACCTATATGCAGTTTTGAAATACCTTTAAAATGAGGTATCACTCGACCCCCCATTTCATTTAAGATTTTAGGGGTGAGTCACCCCCTGCTCAAAGGGTTGAAGATAGAGAATTGGAAGTAAGCCCGAACAGTTTCCCCCTCGATATCTCAATTGACGTGTTTTTTGGTTAGAACTCATTTCTTTTGCTGCAAGAAATATTGGGGGTGGGAAGTTTTGAAATGATGGCACTGTATGTACTATTCAAGAATCGAATTTTGATATTATCTTAGTTTGAGTAAAATAGTGACTTATACCCTTTCATAAATAAGCGATTCATTTCTCAACTAAAAACAATGAATTTGCACGTAAAATGTTATACCTAAGTATAGTAACACATAAATCATACACTATTCAAATGTTCATTTTATTTATTTTTATTTTTTTAATTATTTATTTATAATGTCTTTATAACCAGATATTGCCAACTGTTTCCCTATATTTTTGACATGGTGATGTCTCTTTAAAAAAAAACAGACTTTATTACAATTTTTGTTGGACAGGTCGATATTTGCAGTAACTCAATTTAACTGGTTTTGATTTATTGACAGTTAAAGTTTGAAATTATAAAGATGAATTTATTCCAGATTTTCCGAACTTACTGTATAAATAATAAACACATCTGCACACTTTTCGATGCTGAATAATCGTGACAGCGAAGTCGAACTATTAATTTATCAAATAAAATAATATAAATAATTGAACCCTCCAAAAGTAAAGAAAGTTCTAAGTACAACTCACAATCAGATTCAAACAACGACAGATTTTTTAATAATTAAAATCATGACCAAAATATTATTCTAAACCTATTAAAATGCTCCTTAATTTAAATGGCGTGCATTAAAATAATTTTTTATACCCGAAAATAAAAAAGTCATGGAAGTTTTTTCTTCAGAATTGAACGATATCAAAACTAATTTTTATTTTGACAAAACACTTTTCTCTTTAAATATATCTAGGGTGATACCCATGCGCACGCCTCTGTTATATATAGATAGTTTTGTAGCAGAATAAGCATTATTGGTCGCACAAAGTCCAAACAAAATTCCATTACAGCATCTCCCACAGTTTCCGATATATATAGTAATAAACTTGTATTTTTTACGAGGACTTTAACACCCTGCATGTCGGTGATGATGCATTAGCGAACATTGTTGTGCTAGATAAATAGTTTGTATTATTCTGACTATTTCTACCTGTTCCCAAACTACTCCTATTAAATTTTAAAATACCCATCATATTTGTCTTAACTTCAATTAAGATTCTGTTTTATTTAAATGTCCTTGTTCTACATATTGATCTTATGACATCAAATAAAATTCGAAATCTGGTAGAGGAATTTGTTTCCAACAAAGAGAATAGCAAATCAAGTAACGTATTATTTATTAAATTCTTTATTAAACAATATCATTCTTCAATAAACTATATTATGAGTATAACATGAACATGATAATTACATACTACGGAAAACAAATTCACATCTCTTTCAATAAAGATATACTAGTATAATACAAAGACTTCGACATATTTGAAAGTAACCTCTCCTGTAAAACCGTGTTCTTACAGGTTGGCAGTGCGGATTAACAATAATTAATTCCTTTTATGTGAATGTATGGAATATGAATGTTTGGGCTTACTTGCTCACGGCCCCGATTCTGAAAGAATCTCTATATAAAAGATCTATCCACATGGTATACGTATGGGTCCAGTAATTCCTTGTGGACCAAACCCATACCACATGGTTCATAAGTGTGGGTCCCCAAAGAATTATTGGACACCAACCTCGTCAGCTCGCAACAACAATAAATCAGCAACGGGAATGAACTGATTTGTCGGCATATTATCAAGCACTCTAATATTCTTAATTTCCGATCGGTTGAATGTAATGGACTCGAGATACGTAGCCGTTTCCAAATCTGGAAACTGTGTTTCTTCTGTTTTAAGAACGCTCACTAAAACATTGAAATTTAAAGAAAAAATAGAAAAATATAATTTAGTTTATTTAAAAAGAATTTTAAATATTGATTTCTAATTGTGAATGGAGGCTCTTACGAAAATATAGAGGCAATAAACGATTATGTAGAACCAATCAATAGCGTCCGCATTCAACGATCTAATGGAGCCCCTGCTAACAAATTTTGAAAATTTTGTCCATGTTAAAATGAATCGAGAATTTCGAAAGAAACTTGATATATGAATAATAAAAGAGAAAAGAGAAACTTACCATCTATCAAAGTGATCATTTCTACTTCATTTTGAAATAGTATTCCTTCATAACGAATATCCTTTAGGGTAACGCTTATCTTCTTGCCTATTTTTAATACCCTTACCGGCATCTTGAATTGAGAATTTATCTTTTCAAACAAGAATAATGACCAATTTTGTTAATCAAAGGAGACCCTTTGTAACTAGGTATGAATTGAAAGTTAACAAAAGACCGTTTGAAAAGTGAGTGCTGCCGCCCGAACAGTACATTTGACTGTTGACAATTATATGTCAATTGACGTCTAGCAAGTCACGCAATTTTTATATTGTTCTAGGTTTGTTTACAATTGTACATTTATTTATTTTAAATTTTAAAGTTAAATACAATGGCGTTTATAAACTATTGCTGTCTTGCCTTGAAAGTATTATGTCAGTGTTAAGTGATTATCAGATTTTATTAGGAATTCGATATCTAGATATAAATATGTTATTAGAATTTTTAAACAAAATTAATTAATGCGTATGGTACAATTACAAACAATTTTAGTACAATTAATGGAGAAGGTGTGTTAGATATATAAAATATTTTTATATGTCTACGGTGAAACTTGTCGTTTATTCTTTGGTATATCTTTGTAATTATTTATTTTCTCTGTTCCTTATAATTTTTTTAAATTAAAAGTCATTACATCCAAAAAATAATTATACAGATTGGTAACAGTAGAATATGTGATCAATTTAGATGTTAAAACACATATAAGTATTAAGGGTTGAACAGTAGGGGATAGCCCTCACAGTGTGAGGCTCACACTGTCTCGACTCTTGTAGATTCATCGAGAGGCTTTGCCAGTAATACTGCCGGCATCAGTGTTCACATATTCGATTGTCTGCGCATGTGTGCTGGATATACTGGATGCATCTACTTAATATCAAGGTTCGGAAAGACTCATTCATAATTCACCAATGAATTTGAGTTTTAAAACAACTCAATTTTTTTTCGACTCACACTCATGAGTCACAAAATAACTCACTTTACTTTCGACTCACGCTCATGAGTGTGTTGTTTCAGGACGACTCATGAGTTACTTTTATAACACATTTAAACTGAGAACATAACAATTAACTTTAACAGTCAAAAATGGAAAATTATATACCTATTATATTTATTAATAAAAATACAAAAAAAACCCAAAATATTAAATTTTGTGATGATTATAAAAACGGCAAGAAAACAAACTATTCTAACTCTATAGTACTAAAATTGAAATCTGTAATATTCAATAAATCAAAATTGAATTTTGATATTAATAAATTCGATAGTTTTTTTGTTCAAATTTGTACTTAATTTTGTAAATATAGTGTTAATTGCTTAGTGTCGGTAAATGGACCAAAAGAATTTCAAGAATATAAGCGCATACCATTGTAAAAACTAAATCTACTAATTTTTGCATGTTTGACGGTGAGTGACTCATGAGTGAGTACGAGCGATAGTTAAAATATCTTATATGTTTCACTCGTGAGTGAATAACTAAAATAATGTGAGTCTCTCATGACTCAAAAATTAACTCATGAGTGAGTCTTTCCGAACCTTGCTTAATATTTTCAGATTGGATAATTATACTGGAGAAATCAGAAAAAAATTCTAGTCACAACGGTTGTGGTATTTCTCTTGGAGCTGTATATTTTTCAAGGCACCTTTAAGATATTCAATAATAGCTCTTCCCTCAATCATTTGTTATAAAATTTATTAATCAGTAAAACAAAATATTTGGTATTACATATAAATAGTTTCTTTATCCTTATAATTATCAATTAATACTTTAATGATTAATAATTAAATCAACTGTAACAAATACTATACAAATGACAGACCAAACAATAACAAAAAGAAACCAACCGAAATGCCTAAAAGGACTCTTATATTGATGTACATAGTATCCAAAATATCTGGCACAATGTTGCCTTGCATTCCAGACAAGAACAGCTGGAATAACGTATTGAACTATTACACCAAAATATGATCCAGTTATTTCCACTAAACCCTTCAAGTTATGTGTAGACAATGCTGTTATTAATGGCGGAAAAACAGCCAAACTGGGAAACAACAATCGTTTAACAAAAAATCCATGTCTTTCAATGGTAAACGGTTCGAAAAAAAGATGTTTAAGGTTACCTTGAAGGGTGATTGCGATAATTGGAAAACTTGTGATCATTGGAAACAAAGGGAAGACAGCCAGAAAATTTCCAATTATTTTCATAAAAAAACCTTCATCACTTGTAGGCATAAAGTTTAACGAATACAGCACGTCAATGTTTTCAAAAGCAAATGAACCAGTGAGAGAGAGCATTAAGTAAAACGTGCAAATCAACAGAAAATCCATACTGAATTTTCTCATAAGCCGTGATTTATTTGATATTGGAGCTATAAGACCTGGCAGTGAGTGGTGACACATAAAACTATAAATGCTAGAGCCTGCTAGGGCAGGTACTTCAGCCAAATTCACTAAACTGGGATAACCTTGCTGACCATATTTCAATAATCTTATACTGGCTAAAGTCAGCATTATAGTGAAGGCAATCCATCTTATACTAATGGTAAACATTTGTAAATATTTTGTTTTTTGTACGTTGAAATAGGTAAAAGGTCCTATAAGGCAACCAAAGAGAGCTACATAGATTCTATACATATCCATTTTGGTTACTTCCGATTCTCCCCAGCAAGATTCAGTAAAATTTTCTGTAGCATTTGATGGTTTACAACTTAAATTTACGATAATTTTACCTGAAGCTGCTATATAAATTGTAAGATCTCCAAAAAGATAAATACATAATGAAATGAAGAAAAGTAAATGACCAGTTTTGCACAGATATAATCCAGCTATTTCTCCTAATTCCACTCGTCTATTTAAATTATAATAGCGTCTTGATGCATTTCCTAATATTGCAGTTTCTTCTGTACTATCTTCAGCTTCACTATTCAAAGATACTTCACTTTCCTGTAAACATATAATAAATGACAAAGAAAAATATGACAAAAACGATAAGAAATGGAAATAGAAATATTATCTAGTGCTTACGTCAACTTTGTGTCCCTGAATTCTGTTCCACAGAAATGTAGCATTAGCACATGCTATACTTTCAATCACAAAGGTTGCTGTTATAAAACTAACAAAGCACAATACTATTAAAGCTATGGTACTGAACAACCAGCCAGCATCCTTAAACGCTGCTGGTAAAGTTAAAGCTCCTGTTCCCACTATTAAGTTGAAAACGTAAATTAACCCTACCTGTAATTGTTTTATTAATTAAACTTCCACAATATGGTTGTAAGTACATATGTAATTGATAACTCACCCATGAGGAATATTGGTCTTCTTGGGGCATTTCTATGAATTTTTAAACCTTATTGTGTTACAAAGAAATGTTCCATAAATGCTTTTTATTAAAATAAGTTACATTTGATGAATAATACTGATGAATTATAAAAATTCAAACTAAATTGTAGATGTTATCAAAAAAGATTAAATAAAAATTGGGGTTTGGTAAATATCAACAACCGTGAAGTTAGCCACATAGATAAATAATGACAATTGTCAAAAACGAATACAATGTTGTTATAGTAAAACTATTTTCGAAGACACATTAATTTTAATAAGCGATATTTAAATGAAAAATACGGATATACCATAGAGCTATATTTTGTTTGTTTAGAAATTAACAAATTTTAAACTTGACATTGAAAATGTCTAATTTTAATATTGACATTAAATATCAATAATAGTGAAGTTATATATGAATGGTAACTGTCAAAACAAACACAACATTGTCACATAAACATTTTATTTTATATATACATATATCGTTAAAGCCTCAAAAGTTTTTAATTCAATAAAATCTTCAAGAAGCAATTAATGATTGAAATGAACAAGTTTATTGAGGATGTCTCGCTTGGTAAGAACGGAATATTTGAACCAAGGAATCCAAAGTCTCTAAAGCCGTTGGAATAATTTGATTTGCGGGCAAAATGAAGCCATTTTGTCCCCTGTCTCTTAATTCGTAAGTATATTGAATAGGAACTCCAAACTTGTGCTTAACAGTGTCACCACTTCCTCCAGTAGCAACATCTAAATAAAATTACAGGATAGAGTACTGGTAGTGTCAGAGAACCAAAACACAACTTACAAATAGTTTCAGCAATGTTTCCTACTACGTATGCAGTTCCATATCTTCTAGACAAGGCTTCGTTATAGCTTCCCTACCAATTGCCAACTAAAAATGTTGTTATAATTTGCACAATGCTTGTTAAGAAATGAAAAGTTAACATACCATTTCATTGTAATTATCCAAATGTCTTGTAGTATGTCCATAAGGTAATAGCAACATTTG
Source organism: Hypothenemus hampei (assembly GCA_013372445.1). Classification (NCBI taxonomy): domain Eukaryota; kingdom Metazoa; phylum Arthropoda; class Insecta; order Coleoptera; family Curculionidae; genus Hypothenemus; species Hypothenemus hampei. The sequence goes on along the minus strand of JABRWK010000129.1, from coordinate 56,500 downwards.
CGAGTAAGAATGAAAACTAATATAGGCAATCAAATCTTGTCCAACAGTATCGATAAAATTGGACAAAGCAGCTGTTGAGGGCTCAGACAGAGGTCTAGGTCCAGCATAGATATCAGAACAGGGTTGGTTGGAAGCACCTCCTTGCATCCATTGGTAAGGCCAGTTACGGTTCGGGTCTGTTCCGAAGCATAAAATACTGGAACGAGTACGTGTCTTTCTCCATAAACGATTCTGAACAACAAATATTCAATTTTAACTTAAATATTTCGTTATATCCCTATCAGCGATAGACATCTTTATCTCATTGCGCACCGTCTCTGAAGATATCTAGCGTAGTTGTAAACAAAATGTCACATTCAATAACTCACATTGGTATGAGAAAATACGAAACCATCAGGATTGGCAACAGGGAAAATATACCAAACATAGGATTCAGCTAGTTCTCGTACTGCAGCATCTTGATTAATGAGTAACTGATTGAGAATGTAAGTGGCAGTTGCAGAAGTGACCCTTAAAAATATCATTTAAATATATTTTCGAGTTTTATTTGAAGATCAATACCATTCCCTTGCGTGAATGTTAACTTCGATGAAAACAGCTCTTCTATTTCTCCTGTTTCCAATCTCCAATTTCACACCCAAAATATCACGTCCTTCGAATGTTCTTCCTGCATTTAACAGGGTCAATTTGTCGTCATAGTTGAAAACCATCTCTCGTAACCATTGACTAATCTGAATAAAATGACGCCACTCTTAGTTCTAAGAAAAAATACAAAAAAAATTTTTACTTCATCGTAAGTGTGATAACGGTTCCATCCAAAATTACTTGCTCCAACTTCAGCACTAACACCTTCATTATCAATCGCTTCTTGAATATTGGTATTCAAAAGGACTCCATCGATGTCATCATGTTCAAGAATTTCTTTGAATTTTTCAAGTTCCTTTGGAGGAACGAGTATGTCTACGGGAACGCCTTCTTGATGGACTCCACTGAAGAAGTTGTAACCTGTTGAATAAGCTAATTCTTCCATATTTTTCAAGAACTGGACCATTTCCTTGGTTTTTGGACTGATCCTGTATAATGTATGATTGTCGAAGCGCATTTTTTCGGCTGCAACCTGGCTTGCAGCCAGGGCCGCCACGAAGAGGGCGAATATACATATAATTCATCTAAATTATTTGTCGAACGTTATTTCAAAGATCAGATTTTTAAATATAAGCACTTACGATGTGAGAAAGGTTCCAGTAGACTACGCAGTTCCATTGTGAACTTGAAGATTCATATAGTCGTGGACATCAGATAAAGTTTATCAAAAGATTCATTAACAAAAGTATTTGGTTGAGTGCTAAGGGTTTTCAAATTTTGCGTCATAGATTTAATAACTCATTCAAAAGATTTAGTTTAATTTACTGCAATTGATCGCCTTATGTACTTTCTTTATGAAGAAGTACCTACCATCAAAAATTTCCTTAAACATACATACATATATACTGGGTGAGTTATAAGAATAACTGTGATTATTGAGCCCGGTTTTTCCAAAAATTCAGTTTTAAATCTGAATGGCTGTCTGGAGTAAAAATATATTATTTATCAATTTTGCACTCCGTTTTTTAACATTTTTATCTTATAAGTGGCTATTTTTGCGACATTTAAGATCTTTGCGTGAATATTAAATTTTTTTATGTGAAATAATTAAAATATCCGGATATAAACATAATACCATAAAGAAATTTGAGACGAAATGTTACAAAAAAAACCATTTATTATTATTTTTGTTCTAACATCTACATGCTTACTGGATGAATGTTATTTCGGCTTACGAGCGAGAATATAATAATATATATTGGGTTGCCTGTCATTAAACTTATGTTCTGTACACATAACAGGATTTTTAGACCAAAACCATGCAAGTATTTTTAAATNGAAGCTTCTATATTCGTATTCTTGGTCATAAGGACGCAAGACAATTTCCTTGATAACTTTTTTATTCATATCAACTTTTAAAAATGCTTCTGGATTAACTCGAATCTCGTTTGCATCAACGTCCACTGAAAAAAAATTATCAATATATACTGGTTTAAGAAATTCAGTCAACACTTGCCAATAACAAGAGTTGCATTAACAGTTTCCAGTATCAAAAACAGATCTGACGGGAATTCGTTGTGTTGATGTTTCGTCATCAAATTGCCTGCTATTGTTCCAATCTAGAAAATCCATTTTTTACCCTTCATCACTTAGTGCATCAACATTTATTACATTTCTAACTGGCACATGTGCAACCAAATCAATATGAGCAGCCATGGCATCCAGGTAAATAAAATGGGGATTGTGTTTAGCAATTTTTCGAAAAATGTTCATGGCAGTAGTGAGACTTATATTCGCACCAAGAAGAACACTGGTGTCATTGACTTGATATCCGGTGAGTTCAAGAACCCCTGTAACATCGATGTATAATTCTGGAGTGGTTTCTTCTGTAAGCCAATACACTCCTCTGGCAGTATTTCCCGCTACGAGCATGTACCGATTATTTTCTGATGACTGAAGAATTTCCAGCAGATCGGCTAAATTATACACCTTCATCCATCTAGATCCTTGGAGATTAAAACAAATCGGCGTCCTGCTACATGGTTTTGTACAATAATTTTCACATTTTTCTTTTGTGCAACCAGTAAAATCTTCCAAATCGTCTATGTCCAGTATATCATCTGGAAAAATGAACAGATCTAGCAGAGAATTTTCATTTGGAGGGTTTTTACCAGAATCAGTCGCAAGTTGTCTAAAACCTGTTAATATGGGTCTGTATCCAGTGCAACGGCATAAATTACCTCCAAAATCATTTTCAATTTCTTCCTTAGTTCTACCTCCTGATTCTTCTAGAGCGTACATACTCATTACCATTCCAGATGAGCAAAACCTGGATATTTCTTGATAAATATGCGCTTAGTTTGTTTTTTAAACTCGTTAACAATTACCCGCATTGGCTGCCATTACTAGAAGCTAAAAGTTTCTGAATTTTATGAAATCCTATTAATGGATTGCCAATTCCCTCATTAGTGAGAATTTTCCAGCCGTGACAGGAAAATATCGATACCAAACACTATAAAAGACGTCAATTTCTTAGTCATGTTCAAAATTTTCAATAGAATTATTACGGAATTCACCGCAAACACCGTTTTTTGACCACTGGAATTCTGTTCTTCAACGGCAACAATGCAAGTACCGCAACCACCTTCCAAACACATTTTTTTCGTAGCTGTAAGGTGAAGATTGTCTCGTAGATATGCATTAAGGGTAGTTTCTGGGGTGACATCATTGGTTGGTACTAAAAGAATTCTTGATTTTTCCAATGTTATTGGAGGAATTGTTTTACCTGTATATTCAGTGTTGCCAACGCTAAGTTTTATTTCTGTACTTCTAAAAATTAAATTAAAATAAATTTTTAGAAAAAATTATAATTTACTTACAAATGCATTATGTTTTTCAAGAAGTCTGAACTTGTAATAGTTTCCTGTTGTAGCTACTAATTATAAATTTTATCATTTTTTTCTTAATTTTTTAGCTGATCTTGGAAAGTTTTAATGTTAGATAATGAAGGGGACATTCAACTATATCAGAACTGATAAAAAGTTAAACATTTCTTTTATTTTTAAATAATTAAGACTAAGGATTACACCATTTCCTTATAACCCTCTCATTATATTAATGAGTTTTGATTGTTGTAAATTGACCTCTGAAGGTCAGCACTATGTTTTCAAAGAGTTATGTTTATCTATTTGAATACATTTTTAAAAAGGCTCTTATACACTCATGCACATAAATATTACATGGAGTAAGAGATACAGTGAGATTGGACAATGCAAAACGAAGGTTGTCCAGAACTTTAAATCTGTACAGCAACATCAATGATAATCAAACTTCAATCTTTACGAAATAGCACCCCTGCAACTCTTTATCCCCAAAATGAATTATCAACAAGACAAGTACGTTTAATCTATTAACACAGTAATACGAAGACTTAAGAATGTTGGCTTAAATTCAAAACGCCTTGCAAGAGTTTCTTAAAAGTACATATTAACTGGAAATGAACGTCAATAGGATAAAATTCTTTTCACAGATGAAACAAGAATACACTTATGAAAGCTCCACGAACGTAATTAAACACTTATATAAAAAATCTGGATAACGTATCGTCGAATGTAGTTTGGTTCGAAATCCTGGCGTTTGTTCCATTAAACTATGGGGTTGAATTAGTTGGAAGAGTTGCACGGACCATATTGAGGTAATATAACACTGATTGGTATATCCACTACATTCTTAAATATCATGTATAGAGTTGCCCATTTTAAACTGTCAATGTGTCAAACACTTTCATTTGTTCTTACAATATAGCTGTTTTCGTTTGCTTCTATGATTCATAATCATGATCCAAATAACTTACATTTTATTGGTGGATTTCAAAAATTCCGTATTTGAATTGGTCTAAAAGGGTTCATGATCAAGGAATTGGTCGCGAACGAAAGCAGCTTATATCATTAGCAAGACCTTTTACATCTCATGAATAGTATTTCTCCCAACTTCATTGGTTCAGCCTCGTACATATTTACAGGGTGAGTCAGAAAATTGATGCTAACAAATTATTAAGCCGACTATTTCCAAAAATTTAATATCAGTTTAAATTTGAATGACTAGAGTAAAAATTATGTTTATCAAAATTTTACACTTAAAATTTTTATCAGATTAAGTGGCTATTTTTACATTTGAAGCCTTTGTGTGAATATTCAACTTTTGAACAACAAATGAACAAAGGCCCCAACTATAAACATAATTTTAAGAAAGATATTTGAAATAGAGTGTAACAGAAAAATCCCTTTATTACCTCCTAATTTTATTTTATATTGATCAAAATAATTAGTTGATATTTTTTCAATTTTAATACTATTCTGGACAATGTAAAAATTTTTATTTTTAATGGTTTTACATTGACCAGAAGAGTTTTAAAATTGAAAAAATATTCCCTAATTGTTTTGACCAGTATAATATAAGATTAAATTATGCCACGCTAGAATATAATAATGTATATTGGGTTGCCTATAATTATACTTTTAGGATTTTTACACCAAAGATATGAAAGTATTTTTAGATATTTTTGCAATAATTGCATCTTCTCAATCAACCGTTCTCCAATAGATAGTACATTATAAACTGTCTGAAATTCTAGAAAAGTGTTAAATAGTTTGAAATTTTCAACTAAAGTTGGCCCATTTGAAAGTATTTTTTTAAATAAAATCTTATATAAACAGCAGTACCAAAGTCTTCTTGCTGACGCTAACGCATTACACATGTCAAATGGAAAAATGTAACTTAGACATGTAGGAGGTTCGGCAATAGCTGATGAAAACTCAAATTTAATATGAAAAATTCAATTTTAAGCACAACAAATTACCCTTTGATCTAAGAACTCCAACGGGATTATAACTGTCACGTAAAAATCTCAAGTTGAAAACCTGAGGAATGTCCTTAAACCCAGGCGGTTTATAGTTCCAAGTACGGTCGTTGGTTAATCTGCCATTAGATGAATCAAATATGAGCTCTTCACTTGTGTGTGCACCTAAATCTAAGATAAAAGCATCTTCTAGCTGACCTGGAAGGTTCAGTTTTAGTAGATCAGTAATACTCTATTATTATTGTATTGATGTCCATTGCAGGACACATACTTTACCCTATATTTTCTAAAAGATCGACTCAAAGTACTTATTTCGGATTTTCTAGCTGAAGCTCAGTGTCATATTATGTTTTCTGATTTTTCTCATAAATTTAAGTATGTTTTTGAGTTTTTATAATGTCACAATGACAACTATTAATATCCTCAATCTTCGTCATTGATATACCGTTCAAATGTCCAGATTAGCGAATTGGAAAAAATGATCTATGTTTTTGGAAGATCCGCGGGCGAAAGAATTCACCTCAGGCCTTCTTTCTGCTATGATTTCCATATCGGTCACGTATCCTCTGACCAAACTAATCTACCGACAAATTTTGGAAAACAATTCTCCTGGCGTTGTCCTAGAAAAAATGAAAAAGGAAGGTTTTCGACAAATGTACCGTGGCATCTTGCCGCCACTTTTCCAGAGAAGCAGTGAAATATCCGTTATGTTTGGCATGTATAAAACGGCAGAAGTTAGACTGCGCCCCTTAGAATTATCCACGAATGAAGAAATATTAGCATCGAGCATCATATCTGGACTGGCCGAATCAATTTTGACTCCATTCGAGCGCACTCAACTTCTTTTAATGGACTCGAAATACAATGATCGTTTCAGGAATACGGGACACGCAGTGCTAGTACAAATCAAGCATTACGGACTAAAAGAACTCTATAGAGGATTTACAGTTATTTCGATAAGAAACGTGTTTCATAACACATGTTTCTTTGCTTCCAAAGAGCGAATGTCTAAATTCGTTAACGAATTTGAACAAATCGGAATGAGTACAAAACATTTTATCACTGGAGCTACAGTGGGATTGACTATGACCTGTGTTTTTTACCCACTTAAAGTCATCAAAACCATTATACAAAAAGACCTGGGTGGAAGATTTCGAGGTATAATGGAGGTAACTAAAGAGATCTACCATTATCAAGGGAAAGGAATTAAAAACTTCTATTGCGGCATGGGGTTGAATATTGTTCGAGCAATTTTTAGTTGGGGCATTACGAATGCAAGTTACGAGTATATTCGTGATAAGATTTAAATCAACACCTACAAATTAGACTTAACATTTTATTGTTAACGCAATAAAATAATTTTTATATTATATCTACAATATTTTGTATGTTGACTCAATTTTTTTAGGAAAATATTTTAAAAATTGATTTCTTAATACTGGAATGCTATAATTCTAATATAAGAGGCTTCTTTAAACAGACAACATAACAACTTTTGCCAAAAATCTAAACATTTCTTCAGCAATAAGAACATAATCATATTTAAAATCACGTAAGAAATCCACGTGATGTTTACGGTGACGCTCCCATACTGCCTTTGGAGGTCTGGAAAAACATATACATTACAAGTTGATCCATAATAACAATCTTAATAATTACCAAAAATACCCCGACAATTAGCCCAAACAGACCGATGGCACTGCCGAAAATTTCAATAATCAATATTTTCACAAAAAGAGTTTTATTGGCAGCATCAGCTATAGCAGCTCCAGAACCGACCACTCCTACACAAAGGCCACAAAATAGGTTCACGAAACCTACAATTATTCCAGCACCAAATATAATATGGGATCCCATGAAGTTTCTCATTCTCACTAGTTCAGTAACCTCAACTGTGTCATAACGCTTTAAAATCAAAACGTTCCAATGCAGTATTTTTTTAAAATTGGTTGTGTGGTTACCTGGAAACTGCTGGACAACACAATAGCTGTAATTAACCCATAAATTGCTACAGCTTCACAGAAAATAATCGAAATTAAATTTTTCGTTTTGATTCTTGGTGCTTTGACACCTGCACCTACTATACTGGCCCCAGTCGTGTAAATACCACTAAAATAAAACACGATAAAATCGAATCCAAATATTGAATAGACAGAACATACACTGCGGCCCCAACGACTGATAAAGCAACGGCAAGACCAATGCCCAAAGAGGCCCATAGATAAGGAGAAACATTATCAAAGAACCTAAGAAAAAAAACAACAATATTGATTAAAAGACATAAAGAATTCATCAGGTAATTAACCATCCAAAGCTGATTTGTTCCCCTTTTCCAGTTAACAGATAATACAGGGCTGAAAAAGAAATCATGTGATAGAACTTCTGGTCACCTGACGCATTACGCCTAGGTTAATGTTAATTTTTTAATGATACACTTACGCAAAATCACCAATGCGCCAACCGCTAAATAGCTGAGAGTATAAAGAAGAGCGTAACGCATTTTAATAAAAATTTAATACAAAATAAAATGAAAACTAAGTAAAAATGTATGTAAAAGCAACGCAAGACTTCAAACACCCATAACAAAATGACAGTGACAATAGTGACAGATGAAGTAGATCACTTTACTCTAAAATTTCTAGATTTATACTTTACTTGTTATATTAAAGCCATCTATCAGTGAACATGTGCAGTTATTGGTTTCTTATTAGCAATATAGAGGGCGCTTGCTGTACACTGAACATAGAGTTACTATACCTATAAACTTTTTTTTGGTCTATAAAGTCGCTGTAGCTGAACAGGTTTCATGAGGTACTAAATAAAATTTTATGTTTTGGTTTCCTGAAGAGGTCCATTATTAATGTAGCTAAAACCCCAAAATCGAAAATCATCAAGTTAACTGACTATAACTTCTAACAGAAGAACATTTTAGTCTAACAAGGGCTTCTAGGCCACTATTTATTGTGAAACTCATGAAAGTGATCAAATTAGTCGAGAAACAATAAATTTCACAACCCCTCAAAATGAGAATTGCACACAAATAAAACAATAAACCATCGATAGCAGCTGTTTGTCTGGAGTTTTCTTTTGTTTCAAATTCTCCCCAAATTGGTGATCGGCAAACTAAAATGTCATTTAGTCAATTTCAACATCCTTAAATATCGGTTTAGTTACTCAGAAACTTGTCCAAATTGATTGGCTTAAGAAACGTCATAAAATTTAATTAAATTGGCCTGGCAGGTCCGATTTATCACTACTCGTACCAGACGTTCCCTTTCTTCAGTTTGTTATATGTTAAAATTCATTAAGCGAGGATGTAAAATCATTCCTTTTACAGTTAAGTTTAACCATCCCTACTG
>JABRWK010000129.1:27242-39890 GCA_013372445.1 Hypothenemus hampei | reverse complement strand
TTAGTTATAAGTTTTTAAATCGGTTAAACGCTATTTTTTAACTATTTAAACTTAATTATCTAGAAATTCTGATGTCATATACCAATTTCGATGTCATTTTCGAATTCAGCGTACTCAAAAACATAAAGTACAGGTGAAATGATACAATCAACTTTTTCGCTGTTGGCCTGTGTAATTACTGAATATATTATCAATGATATACTATAACTGTCACTATTGATTGAAAATCTGTTTACAGCAATCTTTTTATATACATATAAATCTATCATTTTTTGTTTTTAATTTTCTTTTAATTTTAATTTTTTTTATCTTTATTTTTAAATTCTAAACACGATGCCGTCGAGAAAATTGGAATATTCCATTTGAAATAAGCAAGTTATTGACGTTTGAAATCATGCAACTTCGGAGACATATTTCGGGGGTTGTGAAAGGCTTTTTTTAATTAAAAGGGCGTCAAAACGTAGCTTATTAAGCCCTCTTTTAGCCCCAGAAGATCGAATTCGAAATTCGCAGCGGTTGGGGTACAACACCAATTTCCGTGGGACTCTGCAGCTGTCAAAATTTTCAAATTTTCTGGAATAACTCGGAAATGGTGAATTTTCGAGCTAAAAGATTTTACATAAACTGGTCTTAAAATTTGATGATAAACCCGAAAATGTCAAAAAAATAAGGGGGTTTTATTTAAAAAACCTAATTTATTACTGTCACATTTTTATGGCGAACCCTGTACATTAGAAAATAATATATAGAAATATCCCCTTATGTGCTGTATAAGCCTGTACAAAAACGAAATTCCTATCCTGATTAGTATACGAGCTATAGAAGCCTGACGCACTATTCCAGAGGCCTGAATTGTTGCTTTTTTTAGTAATGCGACTTTTATAACATAACTTAGAAGATATGACTTTCTAATATTGTCTCTAGCTCACACGTATGAAGTAATAAAAGGATAACATAGAGTACATTTTGACTAGAATTGTAAAACGGTGACGCACGCGATGTGAGTCGCCGTTTGAACTAAACGTATTTATTGGTATATAAATTATACCTTGTTTAATTTTTCTAATTATACCTTTTTATTAACATTTCCAAACATTTTCTTGGTAAATCCGAAAATGAAATCGGCTATTTCCATGGCTTATGTATACGAGCTTTTATGTTGAATATATAAAATAAGCATTAGTTCTGTCAGGTTATTTGATAATTGGGTTTGAGGTTGGAAAACTTAATTAAACGTTATTTACAAAAGACCTACGTTGATTTCACACCAAATGACGTCACACCTAACTTATAAAGTTACGACTAAGAAATTAGTTGAATAGTTTCCGTAACGAAAAATAACTAATTCATTAATTCATTTTGTACCGCGTAGAAATAGTACTTGATACTTTAAAGTCCAATTTTTCTAGCGCCTCTTTAGAATATCAACTAGAGTTCGAAATTTTAAGGATTATGCGTGCGTCATTAGTCCATGAAATTTAGTAAAAGCATATGTATCTTTTATTTTCTTTCTTTATTATTGTTAATACAATAAAGAAACGGGCTCTATATAAATATTATCTATAGAGTCACGCAATGCGTCATTAAAAGTGTTTAATTTACTAGAAAAAGACAATACGGTGAAGAATGCTTCTAGATTAATTATCTTGGTTGTAACATAAATTCTTTACTTGGCTAGCTCCTTTTCCCGCTTTCCGTTCTGCCAAATACTATTTTATTTCTTTTTTTGGTAGCAGTAAAAAAAAGATAAACGTATTTTATAAAATGGTTTGATATTTAAAGTTTGAAACGTCAAAGATTTTTCATTAATATCAAAGTAGATAAAATATATTTTTATCTCTCTTTAATGCAGGCGTTCGTTACTTTCATCTGCTAGCCTTTCCGGAAGAGGAAACTATCCCTTTGAATTTTAATTTTAATGAACATGAAGCTCTTTTTTGACTATCTTATGCCACATAATTTAGATTAACTCCAATGAAATTTTGATGATGACGTTTAATTTATGACGCGCAGGTAATCAAAAAAAATTGAATACAGTGAAATATGAATTTATTCATTCCCACATCAAACATCATAATAACAGTCTAATTTTAATTTTTCAGCAAACTTTACTTTTTTTCCAAATCGTTTCATACTGAAAGAAAAGAAGGCCTTAACATTAATTATCGCATTCATGTAATTTCCTCTCGTATAATTTATTATCCATTTTTTTCTTCTTTGCTTTTCTTTTGTTCAACCTAGCAATCTGACCCTAAATATTAAATGGCGACAATGAAATACGCGATTCCGCGTTAACTGACCATAAAATCAGGAATTTTCTTGTAAAAGTTCAACGATCCTTATATGGCAAAAATATGGAATTGGATTGTAGGAAATCTAATGGAAATTATACGACCAGGAGTTGGTGACGTTTGTAAGTTCCTGTTATTGTAATTTCACGTGGGATGTACAGAATATTTCTTAATGTAGTGAAAGAGATTAGCTTGTTTTATGACTGGAATATTCTAAATAAAGATGTTGTACGGTCTTTTTTTTTATCTCGATTCGTTTTCGAAAAAATAAAAGCCATTTCACTGACATCTTTTTATTTTATTATTTTTCTCGAAGACGGAACAAGAACAAGCAGAGCTAAAACATGATATTAAGAAACGCCCCGTATCTGAACTCCCTGCTGGAGATGATAGAACGTTTTGCGGTCGTAATTTAGAGCCGGAAGGACACAGAACAAGAAAAACCGCGTGGGCATAGGTAACATGGTAAAGAGACCTTAGCGTGTATCGATTTAGAATTCCAACAGTGCGGTCCCGAAATTACGTCTTGCAATAAATTAAAGTTGCTCATGGCCTCCGGTTTATACGATTACGTAAGGAAAAATCCAGTCCAGATCTTATAAACTGGCCATCCGGATAAAAGCAATCTGCACGAGAAGGGATATCACGAAACTACTCTTGATTGGCTGCCGGGGGCATGTCAATGGCCCTTTTACCGTCCATTTAATGAAATTCCTCACTTCCGAACACATCGTTTTTCTTCCTATTTAATAACAACAAAATCATTCTGGCACAGTTTACTTGTCATCTGACAACGGAAACACTCCGTTTGTTCAACAAACGGAATTTTAATTCGATTTCCGGTCGTTTACCTCTCAACCAACGTATTTTCTGGTGGTGGTTTCTACGATCAATCAAACACGTAATAATATTAATCAGTTTTCTTAGGGGAGAGAGGAGAGGACTGACTCTCGGCTCTTTGGATCCGCGTGGTATACTTGCGTCTGCGCTACTTCCAAAAAAATCCAGAGGGCCAAATGTGGAGAAACTTTCAACGGTTGAAAGTTTCAGTCAGTTGTCGTTCAAACGACAATCGTAGCAAAAGTTTCATTTCGCGGTTTGCAAACACGAGCACACGAACTTTGAAGTTTCCGTAAAAGTTTTCCAGATAGAGTGTCCGTCTTCTGAAAACGTACTTACTTAAGGTAAGGATTAGCAATTTTTTTTCGTTGACTTTTTTCAAATTTCTTAAATGAATTAAGAATGAGGATTTTCCAATTGTCTTGTTGGTTGTTCTAAAATTAATTAAATGAAAAAAATCTTATTAAATATTATTTTTCTTCTCAATTTTTCTAAATTAATTAAACACAATATTACGTAGAAAACGGGATTAAATTTTAACAGTTTTCTTCATTTTTCCAGTTTCCATTTAAATGTTTTAATAGGATATTTTAATTTGTCTTGAAGAAACCGGTAATACTTTGCATTAGCGCGCATTTCTTTGCTACCGTTCTATTATTTCTATTAAAAACAATTGTTTTCAAGACATTAACAATTGAAGAAAATACATCGACGATGAAAAAGCATCGTTGTATGCTAGCCTACTAGAAAAATTTATTTAAATAAAAATTGCTATTACTTTGTTCAATTGATTTGTGACTTTTGAAAATCAAATTGTTTCAAAGAAAAATGAAAGCAGTGGCGGACAAAGGCAAGATACTAGTTGTACTACATAATTTGAGGAATTTATGAGCATCCCGTGGGAAGTTATGAACTTTTCCAAATTTTTTAAATATTCATGAATTATTTAATATTTTCTTATTAACTATTAATAAAGGTTTATGAGGTAAGCAGCAATTTCTTAGATTTTTGATGCAAAATCATGCCTTATTGAAACCATGTAGTTTCCTACTTCGAATCCACACACAATTGGATTTTTGGCAACAGTTTAATGAACCCTAATGTACTCAGATGCAATAGATAAATTCGCGCTGGGCTATACAGGGTCGACACAAATTAACTGTAGTCTTATGACTGGCCAGTTGCTCATTTTTTTTTAAATAGAACACCTTGTATTTTGATGAAGGATCTTAAAGCACAATAAATTTATTTCCAAATGATGTTTAATGTTTATACACCTAAATCTTTAGATTTCAGAAACAAAAACACTTCTATGTTAATACCTTGTTTTTACAGAAGGTGGCTATGATATGTCTTGATATTGTTTCTACAATTCAACGGTACGTATTCATCTGTGGTAAATCATTCATTAAATTTTCTACATGTCTAGGCTACAGTTTCATTGCACTGTCCATGTATAATAAATAATTTCATAATAGTTTCGTTTAAGTAATTTCTATCATTCATTTTATCAACAAAGTTTGAAAAACAATATTTCCCATTAAGTAATTAGAAACTGTCAAACTAAAAATAACCTCAATGACGTTGAAACGTCATGGCATATCATGGCCACCTTCCGGAAAAACAAGATTTTACCATAAAAGCGCTTTTATTTCCGAAACCTTAGGATTTAGGTGTGGAAATGGCATACATCATTTGAAAGGAGATGTATTTTGCTTAAAAATTCTTCAAGAAAATAGTGTTCTATTAAAAAAAACATAATGATCTGATCAGTTATAAGACAATCAAGTATAACATCAATTTGTGTGACCCTGTATGATCCAGCGTGGAATTGTCTATTGCAACTGAGTACATTAGGGTTCATTAAACTGGCGGCGAAAATTCTATTGTTATGGATCTAAAGTACGAAACTACATGGTTTCAATTAAGACATGTTTTTGCAGCAAAAAAACTAAGAAATGACTGATTCTCCTGAAAATAGTTATTGATAGATGATAGAAATATATTAAAGGTAAGCATCTGAAACTTCCTGATTAATTTAAAAATGAAGGNGTCCATCGAAAAATAATGGTAGTTTTACATATAAACTATGTCCCAATAATGGTGCGTTACGAAGTTACAGAGTTATAAGTTTTATAAAGAAATTCAAATTTTATTGGTGTCTTCAAAACTTGACACTTGACATATAGAAATTAAATTTTGCTTGTTTTTACAGTTAATCTAGATGTATTTTTTTATACATATAAAATTATCATTTTTAATTTCACCAGTGGCGTGCGTATGGACATATCTTTGTACATTTTTAAAAGGAAAAATGGTATGTCACTAATTTTTCTCAAAGTAAAAAAATTATTTTTAGAGTCTGTGTTCGATGGAGAAGAGAAAACCTTACTTGACTTTTTTCGACCGATGCATCGTTTTCGAGTAAGAAAATAAAAACCATCTGTATGCATGATATTTTTCATGTGGGCAACACTGTAATCAAATTGGCTGCCATCAGGGATCCGTTGGTAATTATTTGTTGTTACGCATTTTGAATAATTTCTTTACTTTTATAATTAATTAAATTATATTTTGAATTTTTTTGTTTTTACGTGATTGAAATTGCAGTATTGCACCCCATCAAAAATATTGTGCATGTAGACGATTTCTATTTTTTTATTAAAAAACTATGTATCGGGCGAAAAAAAATCAAGTCGGCTTTTCTCTTCTCAATGGAACAAAGACTCCAAATATATTTTTTTACTTTGAGAAAAATCAGTGGTGTATCATTTTTCCTTTTAAAAATGTGCAAAGATGTGTTTGTACGTATGCTACTGGTGAAATTAAAAATAATAATTTTACATAAAAAAATACGTCTACTTTAACTGTTAAAACAAGCAAAATTTCATTTCTATATGTCAAGCGGTTTTGAAGACACCAATAAAATTTGAATTTTTTAATAAAACTTTAACACTCTGTACTTTGTAACGCAACATTATTGGAATATAGTTTATATGTATACAAAACTACCATTATTTTTTAATGGACAATCAGCCTCTGAAATATAATGCAATGTTTGTGAAACACCCTGTATAGTGGGTAAATCTCGATTCATAGCCAAGATATAGAGCCTTTTACTTTTCTTTGCCTAATGATTTATTCATAACTTTTGACCTATCCTGTATAACTAATTAAAATTTTGTAGGAATTTTTGTTTTAGCATATACTATAGGATGCCATTAACAGAATTTGTAAATTGCGGGTTCGGACTAGACAAAATTCATATTATGAATCGTTATCAGTTTGAACACCCTTTGCATTATTTTTCTAAAAGTCATTCATACTTCTCGATAAAGCGTAAAAAGTTGTCTAAACCACATTAGCTTCATAATTCCCACACGTACCGTTTTGTTGCAATAACAAGATACTTCTTTCAAAAATAAATAATTATAATTATTCAACATAAACGACCTCTTTTTGCTTGTAATAATACAAAATATTATTAAATACTAACAAATGTATTATAACTAGCATTTATTCTCTGAAAAAGTTCTTTTCCTGTATTTATCTCTTGTTTGTATACGTCAGATTTTAAATGCTTCTACTAGTAGTAATCCAGTAGATTAAAATCTGGCGATCTAGCCGGCCATGAATTT
This sequence comes from Hypothenemus hampei, assembly GCA_013372445.1. Classification (NCBI taxonomy): domain Eukaryota; kingdom Metazoa; phylum Arthropoda; class Insecta; order Coleoptera; family Curculionidae; genus Hypothenemus; species Hypothenemus hampei. The sequence goes on along the minus strand of JABRWK010000129.1, from coordinate 33,121 downwards.
GGATCACGACGTTCCATCCCCAAAAAAACAAAAACTTATTATTTTTATTAATATTTAAAATCTGAGGAGCATAAACCATAGGTAAACACAAGGGAAAAGCTTCTTCAGAGAATAACAGACTACTGTTGTACATCAATTAGGAATAATCCCGACATTACACGAAAAGCAATCAGGCAACTTTCATTAAGAGCAAGAAAATGTATCCAAACAATTGGAAGCCATTTTAAACAACATTTGAAACTCTTTTTTTGTAATTATTAGTATTTAATAAAATTTTGCGACATTACAAACAAAAAGAGTTCGTTTATGTTGAATAATTATAATTATTTATTTTTGAAAGAAGTATCTTGTTATTACAACAAAACGGTACGTGTGGGAATTATGAAACTAATATGGTTTAGATAACTTTTTACGCTTTGTCGAGAGACATATGTATGAATTTAAAAAAAATAATACACAGGGTGTTCAAATTAATAAATTTCATAATATAATTTTTTTTCTAGTCCGGGCCTGCAATTTACAAATTCTGTTAATGGTATCCTAAAGTGTATGCTAAAACAAAAATACCTAAAAAAAAATTATTTAATTATACTGGGTAGGTTGAAAGTTATGACTGTAAAGTCGGCAAAAAAAGTAAAACGCCCTGTATATTAATTGTGATTAGAGATTTAGCCATCACATATGGATGATTTCGATGGTTAAGTACTCTATCCTCTAGTACCGTAAAACCCCCCAACTTTGTGACGGAGCTTTCAATTAGATGACACTCAAAGTTTAGGTCATACGACCTCTCGGCTACTCCATGCCAAAAAATCGTAAACGAAAATGTTAGTTACTGTATTTTGGCATGGAGCAGCCGCTCTGGTGGCTATGATGATTAATATTAAAGTTCAAAAAAATTCCTGGAGGTAGCAACATCATTCTGGAAACTAGTACTAATCATCATAGTTAGTTAGTTCATCATCCTGAATCATCCTGTAGACGACAAACAAGTTAATAATTTACTGAGCTTTAGACTAAGTTCTTGCCAATTTTAGAAATTTCCTAATTTTAAGGTTTTTACGTAACGCATAATAAGAGAAATCCAAAAAATCCCCATATCAAACAATTCCATTTTTTTAACTACATATAAATGAATGATTGATTATATGTATATTTAATAATTTTTTTATGACTATAATAGTGGGTTGAAAAAATGATGGGAACGAGACATTCCAAACCTGGCTCTTAGTGACTATTTTCGTTTCCTGACTAGAAAAGACCTTAATGTAGGACCTACAACTGCTTACAGTATTGTTTTCAGGTCATTGCTCTGTTTGTAACGAGGAGTTTAAACCTGGATTATCAAAATAAACGTTGAAACATTATTCTCAATTAATAAACTAACTTATTCAAGGTACTAACAAGGGTTGTAGATAAAGACGGTATCAATAAATTCACCTGAACATGGGGATGAGGGAAACATAAACAGCGATTAACCGCCGCCGAAATGACATTGGAGAGACAACAAAATGCTGATAATTCATTAAAATAACGTTTCAAAAAAAAGGGAGCGATGCTATTTAGACTGGATAAAGATCCGGTGTTATTTTCCAAACAGTATCCCAATGGAAAATTTATAAAAAAAGAATTGTTCCGTTCGGATTTTCAGTCACTTTATGGGCATGGTTCTCAGGCCATTAAGCACAATAAATGGAAGCGTTGTTTTTCGGTTAAGGGGCGCGCAAAACAAAACTCTCTCTGGATTTGGTTACTTAATCCAGATGTAAAAACTCCAGTACATTGACCAATAAAAATACCAGTGGATGTGAGAGTAAGAGAGAAAGATTCGAAAATTCAATTACACCTCGTAAAAATCTTGCCTTAAATTCTGTTCACGACATCATTTTTTTATTCCCTGCTTACTTATATGTGGATGGCTCATTCAGGAACACGATCGTTATTAATGTGAAGAGTCTCTCTCTTTCTCTCTCTCTCTCTCTCCCTCCGTCTTCCTTATTATACTCGTATCCAGTCTTTGGAATTTCAATTGGAAGGTCCTGCACATATTGAACACTGAATATTCTGTCCTTTTTCTAACAAAAATCTGAACTAGAAACACATTTTCCATGCGAGCATTTCTCTGTTTGATTGAGAACGTCACTGATTTGTTCCTAGTGTCAATTTAATTATTTATTTTTCAAATTGAAACACTTATTCAGCTCGAATTTTAAGAAATACCCGCACCAAATCAATATATGATATTAATAAAAATATGCTTTATATTATCTTTGTTTATTTTTAATATATTGAGTTTCAGAAGTTACGTAAAATATTGTCTTTCGAATCACGCAATGTTTCGATGAAAGTGTTTAATTTATGAAAAAAAAACACTATAAACGCTAGTTCTGAAATGATAATCTTGGATGTAAGATACATTTTTTTACTTGACTAGCTCCTTTTAGTTTCGTCAAAGACTATTTTTTTTTGGGTAACAATAAAAAAATAGACGTGTTTTATAACAGGTTTGATGTTTAAAGTTTCAATTTGAAACTTTCAAATATTATTTTTAATGTCAGAGTAGATAAAATAAATTTTTATCTTTCTCTAACGTACGTGTTCGATGTTTTTTTTTAAGGAGGATAACGCTAATTCTTATGAACACAAGACTGTTTTTCATCATTTAATTAGGAATATTTTGCAAAGTTTATTCAATATTCAAATACTGATGTAGTTACGTCATATGTCACATGTCGTCTTTTGTTTCTGTCTTCCATATTGCGGAAAAGCTTGACAGTTTTAAATTCTCATTTTTGATTAGTTCGTGATTTGTGACGTAATTATATTAGTATTTGAGACAGACTTTATAGGCAAATTCATTGAGTTGGCATGCACGTCAGAGGTAATGTCAAGGCAAAGAAAATGACAGTATTGTCTATTTGTGTAAAAAATCTTGCTGAATGATTTAAAATTTTCAGCAGACAAAATTTGTATGTAGTTAATATTTTCATAAAATTTGCAATTTTTATATTTTTAGAGGTTCATTATTATTCCTTTCAACTTCAAAATATTTAACTAAAGATAGGACCATTTGTTTGCATGAACTGTTTAGAGGCTTCGCCTTTTTGAAGAAATGGCAGTGTTCAGACAAGGTTTTTGTTCTTAAATGAAGCGGAGTACAACAGATAATTAAATTATAAAAGAACAGAAAACACAATTAAATAAATGGGCATCGGCAATGTTGTAAACATTGACAATTAATTTTTTGACAATTAAGTGGGATAACGTTTATGTCGCTTTCAGTTAAAACTTAAAATTCGAATAACTTTTTATTGAATATAAATCGAAACATTTAAAGGATTTTACCATTGTACCACCAGATTGTTGCTAAACAACAATTATAGTAATATTCACTAATATAATACCAAGTATTGAGCTCATTATTTACGTAAGCTAAACGGTAGAAACATTGTCATTATTTTCCTACTCCCTTCCATTTAACTACGTAATTTGACGACACGCCAACTTATATGAATTTGCCTACATGAAATTTATGACGCACGAGAATCCCTTAAAAATTCAAACTTTGTAGTCGTAATTTCACGAGCTGTGTATGACGTCATTGTTTTTTATTTTAATGTGAAACACGTATATGTATATAAAATTGGCGAGACAATTTTTTTATTTAATTAACGTCACGGCTTTAATTGTTGCACATTGTGATTTATCTAAATATTAATCTCACTTATTAATATCAATCAATAATATTTGATTCAATCAAGTTTTTATTTTTAAATTTGAGTAATTAAAACATGTGATTGTTCAAACGACGAGCCGATTGTAATATCAGATAATGATTTTGATAATCCGGATTCTAATTTTCTTTGTCTTTTTTCAATTTTATTTTTACGACAAATTCATTTTTATCTAATAAGCCGAGTATGTACAGTTCAAACGGCGAGTCAGGCCCCGTGCGTCATAATTTAAACGTCATCAATTTCATATGATTCAAATTTTGAAATACGGGGAAAAAATTCATAGCGGAATCTGTAAATTTTGCTCATAGCTATTGCCTCACCCCAGGAGATTTATAATTGAAAATTTAATTCATTATCTTGTACCGTATGAACATTACAATATTTCAATCAAAAATTTGAAAATTTTTATGGGAATGATAAATTCATAAAAAAATATTTTTTGAGGTTCTGTACTTTTACTGACATAAATCTAAAATAAAGCAAAACACCGCCAATTGCACATATCTGTCTCAATTCGTTGCTGAGATGTGGTTTTTTGAAAGTTTTCTATTTTTCCCTACTTTTGACCGCATTTTTGAAATCAGTCTTAAATTTCTTGTAAAACTAGTATCCTCCTTTTTGGAAACCATTATCTAAAATACAAACATAATCTGGGATTGAGATAGAAAAATATGCTTGGTGACATTTTGCTACATTTTGGATCTCAGTTTTACCAATTTTTTTCCGATTTAGGTTGATTACACCCTCTATATTAAATCTTCAAATACAAGAAAAAATGTTTATGTAATTTTTTATAGAGTTTTTCTACAATCTCATGGAAGCCATTTATTATTTTTTTAGCCGGCTTATGTTTTGCGGATGATGTCAGAAGGGGATTTTTTCTCTCCGCTTTCTAATTCTATAGACAATTTGCCTATCTATTTTTAGGACAGCTGCAACTCTAAAATAAAAGTTACTCAAAATGACCTAAAAACAATTATTTTTAATAAACTAAACTTTAAGTATTACCTCCTGTATAGATAAATGATGTTCTAAAGGGCCACCATTTCTCTCTTCCATTTCAAAATGTTGTCATATATTAAGCACAAATTGCTGTGCCTGTGTGGAAAAAGGTTTTTCCACACATTACTAAAAATATACCGTCCAAGTTTTAATGTCATGCAAGTTATGTTTATGTCGATAAATAATTACCGAAAAACACAAGTAATTTATATGTATATAGCTCTGATAAGAACTGATGTTAATCTTCTAGAGCGAACTGTAGAATAGAACCTTTTGAAAAAAAAAAACTACAGTACCAATAACACACAGGCCTACAAAATTAAACTAATTATAACTAACGAACACTTTTTTTTTAATAACCTTTGGTGACGGCATTGTATTGTGACATATACAGGGTGTAAAAAAATTTAGAGTGTGATAGTACTGCTTAAAATAAGAAAAAAGTTCCCATAAACATGTGTCCTAAAATGCTTTTTAAGGGAGGTACAGCCCTTTGAAATTGGTCAAAAATATAAATTTTTATTGTTTTTGAGACGAAGAAAGAATGATAATAGAAAAAATTACATACATACATATTTTTTTATGGCAAAGTCAGTTGTGATATTGAAAAAGGCGTTAATTCATTGGAAGGGGTAGTTTTTCTAAAGGCTGTACCTCCCTTAAAAGGCATTTTAGGATATATGTTTATGGGAACTTTTTTTCTTATTTTAAGCAGTACTATCACCCCTAAATTTTTTTACACTATTTTTTTACACCCTGTATAACCAAATATTGAATAACAATTTCAATGAAATTACATTTTTAGTTTACAGTTTTAGTGTTTTTGTAGTCACTTATAGTATATATTAGGTGTACAAATAAATTTCCGCCGTTTTTTATAAAAAATTAAGAGTTTATTGCGAAAGAATGGCTTGTACCATTTTATTTAAAGTATTGTCCATCATTAGCCAGTACTTTTTCCCATCTCTCTGGCAACATTCGGATACCATGTCGGAAGAACTCTTCGTCTTTTGAGGCTAACACGAATCCACCCAATTTTTGACATCATCATACGATGTAAAGTGTTGCTCAGACAGCCCATGTGCCATCGATTTGAACAAGTGGTAGTCGGAAGGAGCCAGGTCCGGTGAATATGGCGGG